>OMKQ01044192.1:0-12935 GCA_900302335.1 Phycis phycis
CCAACCCGATGACCCCGGAGGACGTGGCGTGTTCACTATCCATTTCACAACCAGCAGCGCTGTCATCCCCCCGCTTTATTATTTCATCCCTCTCTTGGGTTTCCTCCTGGGAAGACCGTGGGTGACGGCATCGGGGAGAGTGGCCGGTCCGAGCCAATCGTATGGCTTTAATCATGCTAGCGCGGCGGCCGTGGAGGTTTCAAGCTAACGCAAGCTAACTCTGCTTTTACTGGGGGGGGCTAAAAGCAGAGGTGGTGAAACGTGTTGGATGCTAAAACATGGCCGGCGCGGGTGGGATTGTAAACCCACAAACTGAACACTCACCACACAGTGCACTCTATGCAGCTCCACTGGTCCACATCCTGCAAACACGTATTTTCACACACTTCCTCCAGAGGAAATTCACACATTACACGACACATCTACAACACATATCATAGACACATCCACCACACATCCCCACGCATATCAGACACATCCACTACACATCCATACACATACCATAAACACATCCATGACACATCTTTACACACATCGGCCATACTTCCTGTACACATATGCCACATTTCCTCTACACGTTATACACACACACACACACACATCCTCTACACATATAGACACACCGTACACATCCCATACACAAGCTTGAGCCAGTAGCATCATCATGATCACACCAGAGCTCACGTTGATTAAAAAGTTATTTTCGAATATCACGACGATCTCATACTGTTGGAATGATTGCGATACTCCAAGTAATATCCAATCATCTACTTCCACTCCTTTGAATTGTAAAATGAATTTAGCAGCACTTGGTGAGATAAGCGAATTGCGCGAGGATAGATAGACTGCACAATGAGCTGTACACACTGTTTAACTCCGAGAAGTGGTGTTAAGTATTTGAAGTACTGAAAATGGTTGTTAAGATGCACAGTAGAGCCCTTGATGCGCTATGGAATTACGGGTGATGGAATTACATAACACACATAACGCGATTCAACACGCCAATAAACAGAATCTAATCACATCACGGAAGCCTGTGAATGCTCAACTCGCTCGCAACTGTTAACAATTAACAGTTTCTCTCACAAGCGAGATAATGACATGTTTACTGCGTTCTGTGAAGATTCTTTTCCCCAAATACCCCGGAACATATGATTACGTCTCACTGTGTATTTCTGTAGTGAAATAATAGCGTCCTGCTATGGTTACTTCTGATTACAGCCCCAGCTTCAATCCAGGATAGACAATAAACACACACACACACAGTATCCTCGTAGCAACTGGGTAGGAGGGGTAGTATGTAACACTGCAGGTACTGTGGAGTATATGAGGACCGTAGCATGCTTTTTGAATGCTCATTCACCTGTTCACTCATTGTCACTCAGACAAACACACAACAGTATAGATGCTGTGCACACACACACACACACACACACACACACACACACACACACACACACACACACACAGATCCAGTTATATACATATATCCAGTATATAGGTATAGTTTATATACTAGCTAGATAAAGTTTAGTCCTGGTGAAGTACAAGTTTAGATATAGTTTAGTCGTGGTTCAGTAATAGTTTGGTAAGTTTAATCCTGGTTTAGTGCTAGTTTAGTACAAGTTGCAGCACGGCGCGTAGTGTAATTTGTGTTTGTTGTCGGGATGGAAAGTGTTGGTCACTGCTGAGCTAACACGGCTGGCTAGGAGCGCCCGGTTTCCCTGGCAACAGAAGAGGGGAGGAAGGAGAAGGAGAGGAGAGGGGGAGAGAGGAGTGGAGGAGGAGAGGGGAGGAGAGGGGGGGGGAGGAGGGAGGAAAGGAGGCTCACTATTTCAGCCCCCCTCCCCGACCAAGCCCTGGCCCTTTTCCTTTTTTTCCATCTGAGTGTGTGTGAGAGACAGAGAGAGAAAGAGAGAGAGAGAGAGAGAGAGAGAGAGAGAGAGAGAGAGAGAGAGGGGTCGATGGAGAGAGGGAGGGAATTAGTGAGACTCTGTGACTCAGTTTCCAACTCGGAGGGGAGGTAACAACCTCTCTCTCACACACTCTCTCCCTGCAGTCACACACACACACTCCTCTCTCCCTCTCACACACACAAACTCTCCCTGCACTCAGTCAAACTCCTCCTCTCACACACACACACACACACACACACACACACACACGCTCTCTCTCTCTCTGTAGCTCTGTACCGCGTATGTTGTGGGGCTGAACGAGTCTGGGTCGTGGATCAGCAGGTCTGGTTTCTCCCAGTTGGCAGGGGAAGACTGAAGCAGTCTGTTTGGACCTCATGACCCCCCCCCCTACCTGGTGAGTCGCACGTTAGTGCATGGACTGCCGCCTGTGTGTGTGTGTGTGTGTGTGTGTGTGTGGTTTGACCATGCAAGCTTTGGATGTGTGGGTGTGTGTGTTTTAGCGGCGAGCGTGAGTGTGTTTAAACAAGTCACGTTGGACATGAGTGCACAGGCTTCGCTGTGCGTGCGGATGTTAGTTACATGTGGATGATGTACGACGGAGGTCGCGCCGTAAATACTTCAAGTCAAGTTTTAAAAGTGTATACGATGGTCTCCTGCTGGATAACTTACACGCCTGTTAGCGTCCCGTGAGAAGTAGGCAGTGCTGTTTACGTTTTGGAAATGTATTTATTATTTAGTAGTACATAATGTCACGCTTGTATCAGATTCATAAAGGGAGTGCATGGAGAATATGAGAAGATGATGCAGTAGCAGTGTGTTGTAGTAGATGTGTCCTATGTATAGCAAATACATGACTAGTATGTGTCTGCTAAATGAAGAAATGTACAAATAAGTTGCAATACATGGAGAGTATTATGAAGTCCTATCAGAGTAGTCTTATGAAGTAATAGATGGGGCGTAGTACAAGGGAATACATGAAGTATAATGACTTATATATATATGTACTATGTAGTAATATTATTGTAACTACATGAAATTATTATTAAAGTATTGATAGTATTCAGATGGTTTCTGTGATGGCAGTACAGCTCTAGGTTTTCCCTGACATTAAAATGTTGAAACATTTAAAGCAGTGCAGTGTGTTTGCATTGAGAGAAGCACTTCTCTCTTCCTCAAAGAGCTAATCAGATCTACCTAGAGGTCAACAGGTCAGGGAGTCACTCTGAGAGAGAGGGGGGCGGGCAGGGAGAGAAAGAGAGAGAGAGAGAGAGAGAGAGAGAGAGAGAGAGAGATGTTTCAGGTATATTTGTCTGGCATGATGATGGCTTCATCACCTACCTTCACCACCCCGCCCTCACAAGACAAACACCCTGCCATGTCCGGTCTGCACATCACACACTGTTTACCTGCCCTGACACTTTACCTCCAACACTCTGTCCATCTACCTGCTCTGACACATATACCTGTTAGAAACTGTTCCCACAGCGCCGACATGTACGATACACACAACGCTGATGTTCCTCTAACACAGCAGCTCAGCCTGTAATGCACCTCAAACACACTGCAGCCTGGAGAACGTGTTGCACACTATGTGTTAGGGAGGGCTGCAGCCAAATGACAAACAGGAAAGGAGAAAATTGTAGCAGGACAATGCGATGTTCCCACACACACACACAACTGGGACTGTCTCTAAATGTGTCCATCTCTCCCTTGCGCTCTCATCCTCTTCCTCAAATTCACTTGCTTACACATACCCCACACATACACACTGCTTGCAGCACACACACATAAACACATTAAAATATAGGGGAATTCAGCCCTATTGAGTTCCCCTATCTATAGCTCTCTCTCTCTCTCTCTCTCTCTCTCTCTCTCTTGCCCTCTATTGTCTCTTATCAGTGTAGGGATATGGGGTCTCTCTGGGCTCCAGGGTGAGGCCCAGCCTGTGGGTCCCGAAGCCCATCAGATAAGCTCCAGCGAGGGCTCAGTGTGAACGCTGAGGGGCCTGGGGCATGTTTGGGGACGGTTGACTTGTGTTTGACCTCTCTAGCTCTCCTCCCATCCTTGCATCCTTAACTCCTCACCCACGTCTCCTATCCCCCTCTGCGCTACCTCCTCCTCCTCTCCTGGTCTCCTGTCTCCTCGGTCTCAGTAGGAGGCTTGTTAACCTGCCGGCTAGACCAGAGGTCAAAAGTCAACCCCTGTCTCCTCTGATCTGCCCTGGTGCCTCTCTCCATGCCTCGCACGCAAGCTGTCTCTCAAGCTGGAGAAAGCCCGAAGGGTCGCGACTACGCCTCGCTGTAGACAGTTATTGATTTAAATCAATGTCAAATTCTGCATTTAAGCTTTCAAAATGCTGCTGTATTCTTTTACGCCTCAAAATTAGCTGTTTTAGAGGTGAAAAAATGGGCCTTCACACTGTTTTCCCTCATGTCTAAGACAGCGTAAAAGACGTTTTTTCACTACTGAAATGGCACATTTTACAACATTGAATATTGCGTTGTGAGAACAGTAAAATTAGCTCCTCGTCTTGATTTTGGCAGCCAGTAATTTGCCTTTTTCACTAAATCACAGAAAATCAGTGAGACCACAGCAGTCCATTGCTGATCTCTCTATCGTTAAGGCTGTGCACTCACTTCAATACACTGTGGAGGCCTAGGCTATGGTGTTTGATCCGTGTTCAATTCAGTAATTCACTGTCGGCTAACAGTATTTTCACCTAGATCAGAAAAGCAGAAAAGATTTTAGAGATTTTACCTTTATCTCTGAGAACGTCGTGTATGGATCCATATTCCCACATTCTATACCTGTGTTCAATGTTGTCAATTTATTGTCGGAATACGTGTATTGTTCTTGACGATCTTTTTTTTTTTTTTTTTTCATATAAACGCATATGCACTGCCAATACATTAAAATGAGTGTCCACTAGGTGGCATCCAAATAATTTAAACAGAAAATCAACATTTAGTAGTCAAACCAAATCCATTTTCTGAGTTATTATTACAGCACATTAAAAAGCGCTGAAATGTGTTGATTTGAAACCTTTACAGATACTTGTATATATCCCTGTCTCCAGCAGTATGATGGGTCGAACCAAATACGACGCGAAAGAAAGTGAAGCGCTCCGTCCACCCAGATCTGAGCTTGGCTGCGGTCGGACTTTAGCTACAAAATCTATATTCTGATTTGTGAGATTATAGTTATAAGAAATCATGGATCACGTTGAGGACATCATGGAACACCCAAACACTAGATTACCCTGCCCTCCCTGTCTGGGTCCGGTCTGGTTCCGGTCTGGTTCCGGTCCTGACATGAGAGCAGGGCCCCCCCGGATCTCCAGAACACGGGGGCCCACTGCGGCTAATCCTGCAGCTCATGAGATGCGGGTTTGATTCCCGCCGCGTGAAGTTAACATGTTCTTCTCGTGTGCCCATAATGAGCTCAAGATAACATGGAGCCCTGGCAAAGGGTGTGCGCTGCGTGTTCCTCTGCGGGTATGTGTGTCCTTGGGCATGTTTCTGTGTACGTGTGCAAGCGCGTTACCTTGCTCGCCTTATGCTTCCCTGCATGCACCTAGCCTGTTATCAAGATGTCCAACAGCCTTGTGCCAAGCTAGCTTCAAGTTAGCTCAGACAAAGTTAATATACCCAGCACCACAGCTGTCATCATTTTAGATCAAAATCAGAAAACGTGAATATAACAGTGCTTCATATATAATGTGTATAATATAGTAGAAAGCTTCTAAATGCAAACCTGTTGGATCTCACTGCCTTACCTCTCTGTCTTACACACACACACACAGAACCACATACACAAGACCAGCTGGCTACAGCAGCGCATAAAGAAAATAAAAATCCAATTGATTCTGGGATTCTAAATGTGCAACAACATGTGGACATCTGCCTGAAGATGTCCACGCACTGCTCAATGCTGAGACTGCTACACCTACACACGCGGTGTCAGCACACAAGCATGCACATACACACCCACACTCTGCAAACTGCAAACTCAAACATGTATACACAGGATACGCGCACACACACACACACACACTGCAGTACACAGGGGGTAAACACAGGCGGGAGAACGCAGGAGGCATCAGGTTTCAGGTTCATCCCTGGTAACTATGATGATTATGATGATGAAGTCAGCATTAGGCTGTGGAACATCTCGTCTAGATTTACACACTAATTCACCCTGTCTCTGTCTCCCATCACACAAACATCTGCTCTCCATTAACCACTTGCACTAGCCTCCACCTCCTCCGCCTCCTCCGATGACATTACCCACAATGCACCACAGGACACACTGGCTCTGCTCCTCTCTGCAGGGACTCCAGCATACCAAACATCATGTTTTTAATACTTATTCAGATTTTGGTTGCAGGTCGTACCTTGACCTTCGTCAAACCTTTACGTGCCGCAGGGGGGCCGAGAGTCGGTAGCGCTGATTCAGTTGAACTTGTAACCTTTTCAATTGTTTGTCGGCGCTAATAAGTTGGATTTCGGAGAGTTTGGTTCCTTTGTTTTTCTCTGATCCCTGAAAGTCTGCCAGACACCTGGTGTGTATTCACGCTTGACAAACTGAATCCTGTGTTCAACTAGAGACACCAAGCACTGCAAACCCCACCAAAAATAAACCCACATAACAATAGTCGCAAAATAGAACAAAAATACCCAAGTATGAAAGAAGAAAGAAGAAGTAAAAAAAAAGTTAGTTCAACATACAGTTCTTGTTTGAAAGTTATTTCAATATTCTTTCAGCAGCAGCTGACTGGCCTTGAGCTGAATATATTTCGGTAATAAAACAGTGGTTGAAATAAAACATAAAAGGTGGTTAAAAGTGGAGAAGGGGAGAATGTCTAGCTCTGGAGACAGTATACACAATGGCTCCTATTGTATACGTGAGACACATTCAGACTTAGATCTCAAACACATTCGAAGAACGCATGACTTACTTTCTGATGTTTCAACGCTGATGAACTTCCACAACAAGGGTTCGAGATGCTTTACATGTTTATAGAAATTACATAAGGAAATACGTAGGAAACGAAAACAATACAATCTCCCTTTTCAATCTTAATGACGTCAATAATTCCCAATGAAATGTAATTTCCCAACTGTAAACACGTTTAATATCCGCGTTATGATTGAAACACGCAGGCCGGATTGCGCGCGTCATGGTACGTGTGGATTTCCGAAGCCAGGTACATTGTTTTTATTGTAACTGTAATAAAAATAACGAGGTGTGCAGAGTATATTGGCAGATATAGTCATGGATAACCAGTGGGCCTGGTGTATGGACTGACACAGTTCAGGCTAAAATAAACTCTGAACATTCTTGCGGATCGTTATTTTTCTTTTGGACCGGGTCAGGCCTTGGTGTCGAGTTTACCTGATGGACTGTGTGTCCGTACGCTGCCTGAGAGGTTTCCAAGCCCAACAAGGCCTTCTCCATCAGAACCTGGCTCGCCCTGACCAACGCACAACTGCACCTCGGCTCCACAGGGTTTGATCTCCCGTCAGAGGGAACAGGGGAGACATATTTTATTTTCCCTGCCTCGGTACCCCCCTATGGAAGGCACGCCAGGGAAAGTGAGAAGTGTGTGAAGGCAGAGAGAGCACCTTCGCTAAACGCTTTTACAGACGCTACAGGAGAATGCGGTTTGGAAAGGTGTCGATGTTTACTGCATGGAAACGGCGAGTACTTGGACACCTCTGTGGTCCCAGGGAGAACGAACACGTTGGATTTTTCACTGATTCAGTTGATGCCCAGAAGCATTCCTTGGAAAGAGAAACTTTGGAACGCTTGAGTGATTTGATGAGAACTGAGTGTTTAACTCTCGGTAGAAAACCTTTGACAGAAAATATGTGCGGGGAAGGACAATCCAAAAGATCTGCATGTCTCGTGTATGGGCGACCCTTAGGAAGTGATGAGCACCTTGGGAAGAGCCATTAACTTTTTAATCAGCTACCAAGATTAGGGAGTAGAAAGGAGAGAGAAAACTCCAGCCAAGGAGCTGTTCTAGTGTGGTTTATTTATCCTGGAGGAGTTTGTGACGCTGCAGTGATTCCACAGATTAGTTGATCTGTTTGCCCGGGTCATTACCAACACATCTAACAGCTGCAAAAAAAAAATCAAAGGAGGAAACTGAAGAATATTTAAATGAAAGATGACATGGGCAAAGTTCATTAACTAAACAAATCAGTGTAGAAGTACCACTTCATCAGGGGGGTGTGGGGGGGGGGCATGTGCAGGAAAACAATGAAACGCGGTGAAACTAAAGATCTGGCCTTTCTCCTTCAGCCAAGCAGCCCGCCAAGAATTTATGCGGATGAAGAAAAGTTCAAGGCACCAGAAGTATTCTCTTCCCCGTGCGGTGCGATGTGTGCCATCATAATTAAGACACACGTCCAACGTTGTTTGTGCAGGACTTTTTTTTTTGATTGTTGAATTTAAAATAGCACCTGAATAAACTCCACACACACACACACACGCGGGTCAGGACAATTTCTACTATGGACGCTTGGCTTGGCTGGCCTGGCTCTTCGCTGGTGAACCACCAGTGTGCAGAAGTGGCGGTAGCCGGCTATCCCCCCGCTAGGGCCCGGCTGCGGTGGACAGCACCTCAATCATCCTGTCTCCCAGATAAAAGCCCGGCAGTTAGTTAGACAATGGAGAGGGTTCTATCCTTAGCACAGAAGTGGTTTGTTGTCCGGACGTCTGAGGGAAGAGACGTTTGGTTCAAGGAAGGAAGGTCTTCCAGGCGATAGCAAAACGAAATGTCACAGGGATCGTTTGGTTTGTTTTCTTCACCGTCGCGTCTGTCCTTCCAAACCAAACAGTACAGAAATAGTCTGACCCCTCTGGAGGTCATGTGACAACACTCAGTGTTTATCTCTGAAGCCGTGGAAACACAAGTTACCTCTGAGACCGATGGCAGGAGTTTATCAAGTCGCGTTCTTATCAGTAAAGCTGTGTCCTGTCAGTCTTGATGTAGTTCACGACAGAGATTAGAAAATTGAGAACAGGCAGCTGAGTTCCTGTCAGAAAGTGTTCATGTAATCATGAAAATATGGGCCATTGGAAAAACCTACGACAAGGAATATAAATACGTTTGAAGGACCTCAGAATGATGAAAGGTGCGTTAGACATTTATTCAAAGAACCAACTGTTTCTGCATACTGCATTTCAGAGGAATCAGGACAAGGCGGGTGTGGAAATATGACAGATGAATGGAAATGTTTTTCCACCTGTGACAACACTGCTTTCGCCATAATTCCCCTTAAGATGACAAATCTTAAAGAGTGAAGTATTGGCATATAATATTTCCTATTGAATTAATGTGCATAACTTTGATGGGCTTGGCCAGAATTAGACAAAGCGTGTTTTGTTTAAGAGTGTATTTTGATGGAGAATACTTTTGGATTGAACAATAACAGAACAAAAATGGTTCGATTTTGTCACGTGACCCACCGCCACAATGATCAGGGTTGGTTTTTACTCTAAATATTTACCAACCATTTTATTTTAAAGCATTGAGCTGGGAAGGCTAAGGGAGGGTCACATCTGCAACTTGAAAAGCTAATTTGGGTCAAAGTGACGTTTTAGTCACGGTGCTCTGCATACTTGGGGGGGTGGATGTCTGTTAATCATTTCCCTCCTGTGGGGAAAATAATACACAGCAACAACAACAGAGGCAGGAAAAGACTGACCCCAACAGTCCTCCTTGTCGTAACCACCTATCAACAAATGCTGGGGTAGCGAGGTGAGGCTGGGGGTCACTGCATTCCAGCGAGGTGTCTAGTAATTAGCACAGAGTCCCTCAAGACTTTTACTTTGTTAGGCCACAGAAGAACACTGAACAGCTCGTTGGGAGGCAGGTGTGAATCACCAAATAAGTTCCAGGAACTAGGAGGTGTCTGTGTGTGTGTGTGTGTGTGTGTGTGTGTTGAGGGGGGGGGGGGGGGTCTTGTGTGGTATTTAAACAGGAAAGAGGTGTTGTTGGAGGTTATCGACCAGGAGATGGTTGCTGTGGTGACAGCTTCTGTCAGTGGCCCGACGGGCAAACAGTCATACAGTCAGTCAAACAGTGAATTAGTCGGCCATAGAGTCCGGCTAACAGAAAGACTATCGGTCAGATGGTCGGACTGACAGGTCAGCAAGTCAGACAGACAGTCAGTCAGTGCAGTGCATTGAGGATAACCCCAAAGCCAGACAGATCAGAATCTGTCATGGGCAGCAGAGAGGGGCTCTGTTAAACCAACTGAAATAGAGCTAACGTTAGCAGACCTGTTAGCTGAGCAATCCAACCACACATCTCATAGCAAACCAATGCTAACAAGTCTGAAGTTGTTGTTCAGTGCTCCAACAACTTTTTGGACACCATGTTGATGTTCTGAAGAGTGGATGTTCTGAAGGTTTGGGTCTCACGCCCCAAACCTCTGTTATTATATTAACTCTGTTATTATTTTGATATAATGTTTCCCCATTGTCTCTCAACTTGCATTCTACGAACACATCTCTAGAGTCAACGTTATATATTTGTATACATTTTTGCCAATGCTTACATGTTTTACTTGCAGTTTTGTATATATATATATACTGTATATTACACCACATGCACTCAGATGAAGTTGTTCAAATACGAGCTAACCGCTAATCTCTAGCTGTATCTTGTGTCCCATGGTTACAGAAAGAGCCTCGTCGCTGTTTGCTTTGTAAACGCCTGGCTAGGTTTGGATGTAATGAAGCTTGACGTCTGTGTGTGTGTGTGTGTGTGTGTTCTCCCATTTAGGGTGTTCAAACCAACAGGGGTGCAAAGATCACAAGCATCGATCCAAAGAGAGCGAGAACGAGAGCGAGCGAGAGACACACAACTGCTCCTCACTATGAGCTGGAACTAAAAGTCAGAACTTCAGTAAAGGTGAGTTCCCCTCCAGCTTCATTTGCATTCTGCTCAGACCGTTCCACAGGAGGACCAGGGAGGCATCTAAAACACAGCACGGTACACGTGGTCTCCATGTGTTTGGACTCCATATCAACACATAAACAGGATGAATGCAGCATTCTTCATGGAGACAGCATTAAACATCAGCCAGGTTATGAGTGGACGCCATTTTGCGCTAAACAAAAACACACAGCGTGCCGGGTCAGGGTTTGTGTAATCTCAGTGAATCCACAGGATCTGTGTGAAGACATACATGTGGTTTGATTCAGAGGGAAACTGCTACAGGTTACACAGCTTACAGACTCATTGTCTTTTCATATCTCTAGCTAAATGTTGATGCTTGTTTTCCTTCAAAAGGCCGTAATGCAAAGCACATGTTGAACCAGCAGGAGAACGATGATGATTCCACGAAACAGGTTAGGTTGTAGGGAAAGAGCCAGGGTAGTTAGGTTCAGGAGCAGGTTAGGGTTGGGGTACGTTGAAGGTTAGATGGTAGAGGGTTCAGGTAGGGGTAGAGGTAGGGCAAATGGGTTAGAGTTAGTGCAGGGTTAGATGTTTTGATGAACTAGAGCCTAACCATGAATGGTGAAAATGCATAGGGTCATCATAGGGGTTTGGGAAAAGTTTATTTTGTTTCTTTGTTTAGGGTTAGAGTGAGACTTTTGGGTAGGTTAGGGTTAAGGTTAGTCGAAGGGTACACCTGCTTGTCGTGTTTTCCCCCCTCTCTGAATCCACCAACAGTTGCTTCCTGGTACCCGAGTCCAGTGTTGTGATGTCATTAGGCCTGGAGGAAGGGAGGGGAGGGGTCAGGGGAACAATGACCACCAAGAGGAGAAAACCCAGACTCAGCAGAAACCGCCAGAGAGTGGGGGGATAACTCAGATGAACACTGAGTGGAAACAGCTTGCGTCCCTCAGGAAGGAAATCAGCCATGGAGGAGACCATCAACCATGGGGGTGACCTCACAGATACACAACAGAAAGCAAAGAATCCACGACAACATTATCTGCTGTAGAGGAGGAGAGCGGAACAAGGATCTGTTGGATTGTGCAACGCAGGGAACCGGACAATATTGGGGCGGGTGGTTTCTGGGGCGGGAAGTGTGAAATCTCCCCGGAATCCTGGAGGAGTCACAACCGGGGGGGTGGGACCCGTCTGGGAAGACCAACAATGGCTTCTTTCAGAGTCGGGGGAAACTAGCAGGACGTAGCGAGAGCATCGCTCCAGATGAGCTGGTGTACAGTAGACTCACAGCCCACGTAGGACCAGACCAGAGGGGAGCCCAGACCAGAGGAGGCAGGCTTGACTTGGACCTGGTTTTGTGGGATGGCGGGGGGGTTACTGTTGGTCCACATCCTCTCAAAGCCGGTCAGTTCCGGGTCAGAGAGATCGAGAGGTCGAGGAGCATGTGTCAGGTGATCCCAGCGGAGGCGGGAAAATGTTGTGGACACAGAGGAGCGTTTGTTGGCTGGTGGTCTCGCTTCAAAGTTTCCATGCACCACCTCCTCCTCCTCCACCACTACCACCACATGGAGGACGAGGAGGGGGTTTAGCTGGTCTGGAATATGAAACCAGGAGGTGGTCACCCAACCTCCAGTATTTGGGCATGTTGGGGTATTTAGCGTGTTGGCTTTGTCTGACCAAAACGTACACGGATGTCAGTCTCCAGGTGTGAAGACCAGCCATGGACGTGAAGAGGAAGGAGATGGACCTGCTGAGTAACAGCATTGCCGCTTTCGCTCACATTAAAGGTCAGTCGCTGTTCCTCAGACACAAGATGTGTTATGCCAGATCATGCACAAAATGGAGCCGGGTACGATCCCGGATATCCTCAGCCCACCTGAAAGCATCCTTGAGCAAGCCAAATTACTCGTCTCACTGTATTCAGTGTCCAACCCCTAAATGTCTAACCCCAGGTGGTGTTTGGTGTGTCTCCTCCCACAGCGAACCCAGAGAGCTTCGGTCTGTACTTTGTAATCGGGGTGTGCTTCGGTCTGGTGCTGACGCTCTGTCTCCTGGTGATCCGGATCTCCTGTAAGCCTCGCACCGCCATCCCGACCGCCATGCCC
>OMKQ01044205.1:0-10484 GCA_900302335.1 Phycis phycis
GTCCTTCCAATATAATCATGTAACAGATAAAGGCATTGTCAGCATTACCTGCAGTAGAGTTAGTAAACGTGAGTCAAACTGAGTCAACACGAGGGCGTCATCAATAATCAAAGTAAATATCATATTCCATTTTTTACAAAATTGTTTATTTTAATGGCAAGGAATATAATAAGGTAAATAAATTAAATGAGATGCCGGTATTCTACACAACACTTGTTGGTCAGATCACTTATATGGACTACAAACATGTGATATAACAGTAGCCATAATAAACAATCTGGAGGGTTGTAGTGTAAAATGTCTCGAGACACGTGGCGAGACATTAGTTGCTTTTCGTATGTTCCGTAATGTTCAGTCATCTCAACCAGATGAAACACAGCCTACTCTGAAGGCATGACTAAAGTCCACGCCGAAACCTGGAAAAAAAGACAACCGATCTGTCAATTTATAATTCAGGAAAGTTCTAAGCAGCATTACCTCTCTGAATGAAGAAAATAATCATAATACAGCTATTCCATTATTATTGTTTAAGGACGCCACTCACCGGAGTCTACACTTATTCAGGAACACTCCTCTCCGCTCCGGGTAGGTTTTCATCCAGGCACCGTTATCTGCGAGAGCAAACAACGATAAGACAAACGCAGTTTGTGCATGAAACCGATGTCTCCAGCAGATCCTTTACCAGACTCTCTCCTGTAAAACCGGACGGTGAATTATGCCGCAGAGTGCGCAGAACACGAAGCTCACCAGTTTCGGAGTCTCTTCGTCCCATGAGACCAACGAAGATGTCGTGCATCTCTCCTGGTAAAATGATTTGTAACATCATATCAATTCAGTTGCTTTCACCAAGTTGCTTTTTACTCATGTGTTGCTAAATGTGTAATGTTCTTACTTTTATTTGCTGGCGGTATAGCATTTGCAGCTGTAAAAAAGTGATACAAAAGAAACATCTTTTAATATAATTAAAACATATTTTTTTATACACAAATATATAAAGGGCCTACATATATATATATGTACATTAAAACCGGACTGCGTTGCTTGGTAAGCAAATAAAATGTTACATCTGGCGACATTTTATCATTAAATTAATTTAAATTAATTCATAAATTGATTTATTATTTTATCTATTTCTGATCCATGTTGAGAAAGCCCCAGACGCGACTCACCCTGTGTGCTTCTTTTGCCCATCAGACCCACAAAACTGTCATAATCCAAATCACTGAATCTCCTCACAATGTTCCGCTGGTTCACTAAACTGGGCTATTGAAATGATGACAAGAAAACGATATACATTTTCACATTTTGTTGATGATGACACATTGACAAGCTACAGCTGTGGTTTGTGAGCCTCAACACCTACGCCTGAGAGTGGTCTCCGCGATCCGGGCTCCTCACATCTGGAATGGGTGTATCGGAGTTTCATAACAAGAAACAGAGTGACTAGCACCAAACTTATTCGCATCTTCTTTGCACTGCCTGTACAGAAAACATATTTTATTTACAATAAGTTAAAAGACAACTCTTGCCATGATGAATATTACTCACTGTTTCTTATCGGTAGTCTATCTAAATGTTCCGATTAACCTGTTGCATTTGGCGCGTCTTCGCGCTCCACGCGTAATAACGCATGGCACGTTTAGCTGATTTCGTGAAAAATGTAAAGCCTTCTCATTCGTTATTTATTTGGATTGTATATTTATCCAAATGAGCATGACACTTTGTCTACACTAAGTTCAAAATCAATCAATCATCAGCTCTTTAGAAATACCCCACAGCTTACCTGCGTTCGGTTGAGCTGACAACTGGGTGGAAAAGGGTCCTGGCGTGGAGTTGTGAGCAGTAGATCCTGCAGTGAGATCAGGAGACGACTGAGTGAGAGATCCACCCTTTGGTTTATAAAATGAAAACCGGCTACCTGCGTAACTCCAATCAGCGGATAATGCGTAGGTGGGGGGCTCTTACAACGCGTTTTGCTCCGGGCCTATTTCATCCACTCTCTTTGATGACCGTGATGCGTAAAGCGCCTGCGTTCTATGTTCCTACGTCAGAGTCAGTCTAGGTAATGGCCATACTCGAAAGCCCATCCATGATAGGCCTATTATTAAATATTTTTTTTTTACTATCAACCAACAGCACATGTGACCAATACAAAAACTTTGCCATATTAGGATGATATTTATTTTCCATTGAATCTAAGTGAAGCTTATGTCTCTTGGCCATTGAATTATCATCCCAGCTCCTCAGCAGCGCATTTCCCTTTTAATTTACCAATTTAAAAGTAATCAAATTAACAGTCATGACCGATTAACATAGTCATTATCAAGCGGTCATAGGAAGCCATTATACCGCAGGATATTTGTCACGTCAACATGCGATGTGCGATAGGGACACTGACAATCGAGGAAAAGTAACAGAAAAGTCTGACAAACGCAACAAAAATGGAGGCCTAATCTGGATGTTGGGCACTAGACTCACAAGTCAGACTCTTAATACTTGGCGCCAATGGAGACGGAGGACAATCTCCCAGGCCGTGTTGCTAAAATTGTGTGTAAACAATAAGAGTCGAAGAGATTAGAGAACAACATGCCTTACAGAACCAATCAAAAGTCTTTAAAGCAGCCCTTACTATTGGGGTGGTGGCATGCAAACGTTGTGTGTGCTTGTAAACACTGTCTTACTAACACCTCTTTCTTGCCATGCCATGCCTTGCCATACCATACAAATATTTAAACAAAGTTGCTGGAAATCCTCAGATTCACCAATCTTGTGTACAGAGAACACATTCGATGAAATGGAATCAAGGTAACGGAATCAAGGTATAATGTTGCTTGGGGCAACCAAAAATGTCTCTCCATGTTTCCAAGTAGTTTACTACAGTATACCTCCAGTTTGTTACACTATGGAACTGTAACAGTGTGTCTCACATTTATATGGTATAAACGTAAGACACACTGGGCCTTGACTTCCTCGGTGTGTCCCGAACCGTTTGCAATAGCCTTGATGTGCCAGTTTACCGGCCGATTCAGAATGTTGAAGCAGTCGCAGACGGAGGCCATCAGTGAGAGAAATCACTCGGATTGGCTGTTCAGTTTTAGCCGTTTTAACAGTTTAGCAGTTTTAACCATTTGAATGGATATTGCAGCACCAATTGACGCTGAATGAATCAGCCTAGATATACTCGAGTTTTGTGTACGTACAGGAATGCTGTACAAGTGGCGTTAGTCGGCTGTGATGTCGGCTAGGACATAGCTAGGAAAAAATTCTACCTGACCGTAGAAAAAAGTAATCCAATAGAGACCTTTTTTATTGATTTGATTTTACTTTTCAAAATGGGCAACGATGGGTATCGTATTGCAATGTAGAGCTGCGCGCATCCCATTGATTCGCTTTCTCTCTCTCACCTACAATTCGACAACAGACTGTTGTTATTGTTTTAATTGAGAGACCCCAAGTGGCAGAAAATGATCATATATAACTATCTATGTCAATAATATATATAATATAATTTTGACCATCCCAGGCACTTGAGTATTGGGGGACAACCCACACAGCACGTAACATCACTGGCATACACTGGCTGCTCTGTCTGCAGAAGCTACATTGAGGAAGCACACAAGCACCCTTCTACCTGAGCTGCGGACTGACGGGTGAGTTCTGAACCGTGGCCAATATCTGACTTTCCACCTATTTGTACTTTACAGATCATTTACAGATACTTATTTGTTTCTGACTTTGTACTTATTTTAAAGGTACAATATGTAACACCAAGCGGTCAAAATGGGTACTGCAGTCTAAATTCACAACACTCGAGAGTGTTGCCGCCCCTTCCTCCCGGGAATCAACGCTCACATGTTTTGTCAAGCGCGAGACGAGACGAGACGAGTTATATTTTGATTGGGATTATTTTATTTTGACTATGACAAGTGATGACATCCAACGCTGTAAGTTGATCAGCTCATGTATACATTGTATACATTCATGTTATATATTTATTGGTTGCAAATTGGGCAAGCTCTTGTGGCATCCATCTTGAAATCCTTCTGGGCTCTTAGCTATCTCCGTCCTTCAAATATAACCCCAAGATTAACCAATGTTTTGGCACGGCTCTGGTCAACAAGCTCTTTTGAAAGAGGATAGGCTGTCATACAGAAAAATTCCCTATTCTTTTGCTTCTTGCTGCTTTACCAAAGCTTAAAACACATCATTATTAACCAAACTTTTACTATAGGACTACATTTACCATGATAATATGCAAAAAGTAAAAATGGCCTTTTTACAAATGTCCCGCTTTTCATTTCAAAAATCAGATGATGTTCAAATAATCTTTGACAGACAAATATTCATACCAGAGATTGCAGAAGTGACGCGTGTTCACTGTTAATATTAAAGGGTCTGTGAAATTGTAAGATGGGCTTACAACTAAATGGCTCTGACAGGTGTCAATGCTGACCGTCTCTGTTGCAAGTTGTGCTGGAAATAGATCCGTTTGATCTGTTGATGAAGACAGCTCTGAGCAACAAGGAGGCCAAACCAGAAACTGCAGCTTTAATACGTCATCTAAGATTGACGCAACATGAATCCATGGAATGCACAGCAACAAAACTACCTGCTTAAGCATGAATGGAAAAGCTGTGCTTTTGTTCCCATCACAATGTTCCGTCCTATGCGGAAGTAGGCTCAGATCTTAGTCTCCTCCTAAGAAGTATTTTCATGTACCTTAATAAAAAGGCCAGTTCATGACAGTTACATTTACATTTAGGGCATGATGTCGTAATACTCACTGGGTTGCAGCGATGCAGAGAGAGCATATATATTTGTAATATAAAGTATATATTTACAATGAGAGCATATATGTTTATAACATGAAGTATATTTGTACAATGAGAGCATGTGCGTTTATAATATAAAGTATATTCTGACAATGAAAGCATGAATATTTATAATATAAAGTAAATTTTGACAATGAAAGCATGTATATTTATACATGTATATTTATCATATAAACTATATTTTGTATTATAAAAATTATATAATGTATATCTATTATATAATTGTATACTAGCAATGGTTAACCTAGCAATTGAAATGCTTGAAACTTGTTCTGGTGACTTTCTTACTGTATTAACAGCAATGAAATGTTTCGCCTTCTTCTGACACATGTACTTTTTGCAAGTCGCTTTGGTTAAAAGCGCCTGCTAAATGCCCTAAATGCAAATGTAAATATAAAGTATATTTTTACATTGTGTATGTATGTATATTTCAGCCATTTGAAGTCGGAGAGTTTTCCTGTGAAATGCGCACGACTCTGTGGACCAGCGCAGCCCCCAGGAGACTGAAACCGGAGAGCAGGACGGCAGTACTATTCCCCTCCGGTCCTACCCGGACCGGAGGGGATCGGTCCGGGTGAAGGGTGTTAGTGGAGATGGGTAGTGGGTAGGTGGATGCGGGGGAGGCATGCGGCAGGCCATGGGGAGTCCAGGTGGGAAGATCTAACAGAGATGAGGAAGCCATTAATTCAATTTTTTACATTATTGATGACTGTTGATAATCAAAGCAAGACCGCTCTCTGCGGACTTAAGAGCATCAAGGGTGTTTATTGACTGCTGAGGTCTCGAGAACATCAGGGCTGTTTACTCGAACATCAGGGGCTATTGACCACAAACCATGTGGTGACAAGAGGAGCCTGTTTTGTTGTTCCAAATTGTGGATAGATGACACTTGGTCTCAAGAGAATTGAATGTTCCTACAGTTTGCATCACACATCCTCACTTCAGGCATTTAAAAGACCAAATCTGCTGGATTGCTTTAGTTACAAGCATAGACTTTGCATTCAGCTGGTAACCGTGCAGGCTATGTCCTACCTTAGGGGAATTTCATGCCTGCTTCACAATTCAAAATGTATTACAGGGTATTCTCTTGTTTAAATGGTATCGATGTGCATAAGAATGGAGCACCCGTTTCACTTATTTGCTTGATTTACAACACAACAACAGTGTTGTTGTGACAACAGTGTCACAACAAAGTCACTGCTTGCTGACTTCAATGACATGCAAATCTTGTGGAATATTTGCATTATTAGCAGCTTTGCCCAAAGCCATGGCTGTAGTCTGGGAGACTGCAGGTTCAGTTAAATTAATCTCAGCACGTGCATTGTGCTTCAGATGTCTAAAGGTATAATTCACTTCCATAATAACTGATGCGTATTTGAAAAGTTTGTGTGTATTGGGACTGAATCTGGATGTTAAAAAGCAATTTCCCTCTGGGATCAGTACAGTGTTTCTGTCTGTCTGTCTGTCTGTTAGTGCAAGCATTCTACGTTGTACAACCTCTCGTCTCTAACATGGCTTATTGATTGTTAGCTTTCGTACTTCCTCTAATCTCTAGCAAATCTTATTTAATGTTAGCTTTAGTACTTTCTGTAGTCTGAAGCATGGCTAATGTAATGTTATCTTTAGTTTAGCTTATTAATGTTAAGGTTTACTGACGTCTTTTGTTTAATATTTTTGCCTCTTGGTCTTGCATGTACACACCTCTTATTTACTAGTACCATGTTTTCCACTATATTATACTATATTATACTATACTATACTATACTATACTATACTATACGATACTACACTACACTACAGTATACTATACTATACTATACTATACGATACTACACTACACTACAGTATACTATACTATACTACACTACACTATACTACACTACACTATACTATACTTTACTATACTATACTATACTACACTACATTACACTATACTATACTATACTATACTATACTATACTACACTACACTATACTATACTTTACTATATTATACTATACTGTACAGTACTATACTATACTATACTATACTATACTATACTATACTATACTATACTGGCCCAGGTCAACTCAATTGGACTTCCTGCTTGAAGGTGTGTCTAACAACACACCCTGTTTTACTGCCTATTTAGTTTTATATTATAGCTGACCAGACATAATATATTAGGGTTGTTTGTGGTGGACGGTGACACAAACAATGATTTGTTCAATCAAGTTCAATTCAGTTTGAAGTTCAATGTTCCCTCTTTTTTTTTTTTCCTCTTCCCAATCGCTCATTGAGAGCTGACTTATTTCAGATGAGTCATGTTTACACATTGCAGACTGTTTCACGCAGATTTCCATCGAGTGCCTCACGATGTCTCAGAGATGGTCTGTCTCGGGCGTGGCTCGTTTACGCTGACACTGCGGTACGGTACGGCTCGGAGCGGCCAAAAGTGGAAAAATGCCATTAGCAGACCTACCGTCCAAAGGCGGGTTACCATTACACTATTTAGCATGCGTACTGTTCAAGTACGGTTCACTATGACACGATACAAGCAGATGGACATGACCTCGAATTTTGACAAATGTTGCAAAAAATAAATAATCTAATTACCTTGAGACAGAGGAAGTCTTGGGTTGGTGTGTGTGTGTGTGTGTGTGTGTGTGTGTGTGTGTGTGACATATTTATTTATGTATTTATGTACATTTCTTTATTAGTCAGTTGTAAGAATGTAACCTGGGTGTAACCTGGTTACAGGTTACACCCTCTTTGGTGCTGTCAGACAAACCTTGATATGCAGCATGGAGAAGTACTGTCACACGCCACTTTCTCTCTCCGTACTCTAATGGAGCTCTCAACCATGCATGTTGCACATGGCTGACATCACCGCTGTCCCGCCGGGCCGAGGATGAAGTCAGTCCAAACCTGGCATTCAAATGGGATACGTACATGATATATACAATGTTTATAATGCATGGAAATGGAATAACAACGTACAAAGGATATGGTAAGAGCCTGGTAGAATCATGGTAACAAACAATGCTTCCTTTTACTCTACAGTTTCAGCTTAGTGAGTAAATTGTTGTGTTTTGCTTAGCAATGTTGTGAAACGTATATGGTGCAAGTTCATTTTAACTGCATGTACAATGGAACATTCTATCACAAGGGATATGGTGAGAACATGGGAATACCATGGAAACAAACAAGGATTCCTATTGCAGTACAGTTTCTGCTTACTTTCTGAGTATATTGTAAAACATCTGCAAGAATGTACTGTATACTGTATACTTGTATACTGTATCATGTTCAGAATCATGAACTGATAATGTTCAAATAAGTAATGCCAATAGAGTAATACCATGAGATTACACAACAAATACTACTAAAAATGCTGCTACTACTACTAGTACTATTAAAATTAATAGTACCAAAAAAAGTATCAGAAGCAGAAGGGCTTTTAGCAGGTGCTTTTGTCCAAAGCGACTTACAATCAGTACATTTGTGGGGTTCGACACGTGGACAGTTGGAGGTGGGATCGAACCGCCAGCCCTCCGGTTCATGTTAACCCGCTCCCACTGAGCTGTACGGCCCCAATATCAGCACTATGTTACCGTATAGTGCTTAGGGTCACGCAAATAGGAGCCATCTCAATGTTCATTAACGGTTTGTCTGTACGGCTGGAGCTTAGACTCCACATCAGTCGTCAGTCTGCCAAGACAAACACACATAAAATCTAAAGTGTTTTTGTGTTCTTGCCTCTTCAAAGATTTCATCCTTTTTTTTTTTTTTTTTTGCTTCTATCCAATCGAATGTTTTTTTCGGCGCTATTTTAACCCGCAAACCAATTCACAGAAAATAACAAATCCTGCTGCCACTCTTTATACTCTGTATGTGATGGTGGGGAAAGTTTGTTCCTTGTAGTAACCGCTTTGGCTATTTATCGCTCATCATCCGAGTGAGAAGGCTGTGTGCCGCTGATAGAGAAATACATCACAGTATCCCTTCTCCCCACTGCAGCAATCATTTCCCCCAGTTACCCTATCTGGTGCAGTGATGTAGTGCATGCTATTGTTTGTAGTAGACGTGATACAATGGATGCAATCAGACCTTTCAGTGTTGTGTTGTCCTCTTCACTGCTCCCTCCACTTCAAGATTTGAAACATGACTATATAACTATGTGATATCACTTTTGGCAGTGACAGAAATGTCAGTAGGATTTTGTTCATTTTACAATTTAATTTTCATTTACTTTAATTCATTTTTTGTCAATAATTGCATTGCTGTGGAGCTAATTGTCTGATGTCTTAAGTATTTGATTGCAATTAAGGGGTATTCCAAAAAAAAGTAATTGTCTTTGTTTGGGCTGGGTATGGATCTAAGGGTTTGGTGTCATTGAAAGTTAATAATATTGTACAAGAAAAAAAAAATATATAGATGTATATATTTTGTTTATAGTTTGTGCTTTCTGCAGCCCATCTTATGTATGTTTAATGTTGTAAGGTTTCTCTTGGACATAAGCCATCCAATGTATATACCAGACCACACGGCCTGTAAGTTCCAGAATCACAGATATATTTATGATTTAGAGAAATACTGTATTTATAGATTCATAGAAGAGTATGACATGCCAGCAAGCTACAGCGTTTCAAGGCTCTGTTTGCTAGGTTGTGGGTGAGCAATAAACTGCATACTATGAACATAACCACATCTGCGCTGTTAAAATGCCTGTGCCCAATCCTGACCCATTTCTCTTTCAACTGTGTCCAAGCAGTTAAAACTGTGAAATGATGGCGACTGATGTGTATTACATATGTTATGCATTGGATAATTGGAAAATATCAAAAACCTTTGTAATGTGTTGTTTGTCAACGGATTGAATAAGAAAACATAATTTATATTTAAATGTGTTGACGTATTATATTTATATATATAATATAATAAATTGTGTATTTGTATATGTACTTCTATGTGCTTTTATATAATATAAGTAACACATATATATATATATATATATATATGTATATATGTATATATATGTATATGGTCAATTGATCAACGTGTGCCAAAGATTTGGGGCCGTGCGAATTGTGTGATCACTCATTTTCAGTTGAGGTAATGTATTTGGACAAAGCTGTGAGTTTAATGACGTGATTTAAATGCAGCCCCGTTTTGATTAGCTCGTTTGCTGTCACCATGGCGACCAGCGGTGCCTGAGCTGCTGTCAGTCAGGTGTTGCCGTCTCAATTGTCTCATCATCAGCTTATCACCGCCGGGTTGCATAATGAGCGTCTCCTCGCGTCTCCCAGGCGGAGTCCGCCGCGAGATGAGTACCAAGGACGTTATGTATGTATAGGTGACAGCAGGCGTCCTCCGCTAGACGAGTCTCCAGGCTGTAGGACGCACCCTAGCTGTGGAGACGAAGCCGATTTCCTGTGGTGCGGTCCTTACCCTCTCTTGTGTCCCCCCCACCCCCCAGGCTACATCCTGGCCACCAAGCTGCGGCGGCACATGGAGTCGGCGCACGTGAAGGAGAAGGCGTTCCGCTGCCAGTGCGGGGCGTCCTACACCCTGCGCCACAGCCTGCTGCGCCACCAGGCCCGCTACAAGGACTGCCCCCGGCAGGACGCCGGCCAGGGGGGGAACCAGGCGGCCGAGGCGACGCAGCCTCAC
>OMKQ01044205.1:10504-25129 GCA_900302335.1 Phycis phycis
AAAGCTTATCACCAATATCAAAAAGATTATAAACCTATCACTAATATCAGAAAGATTTCCCTGTGCCGGAAAAGCAAGTAGGAAGCCAATTGATCCTGGACCATATAATTTGTCCCAAGTTCTTTTTTGTGCCAATTATGGTCATCATTTCCTGGGGGAGCTCATTAGGTCTGTTGTTATGAATTGGTTTATTTGGTCGTTAGGGTTTTCACAAGATAATCGAAAAGGTTTTTATGCATGATTTGATTGGTATTATAGTTTTTGTTGTTTGCATTACTTCGGCTACGTTTTTATGTTTTGGTAGTATTTATTTTAATAGTACTGCTAATAGTAGTAGTAGCAGCATTTTTAGTAGTATTTTGACCATAATCTTATGGTATTACTCTATTACTTAGTTAAACATTATCAGTTGATGACCTACACTAATGGTGGAATAAACCTATATTAGAGACAATAAACATGTTTCTCCATGAATGACCCCTGGCTTGTTTTCAGCTTCACTTTGTCTTCACATGAGACCAAGTCAATAAAAGCATTATTCATGGTCCATTCACCCAATCCTCTGGCCGCGTATCCTTTGAGAAAAGACTGGATATTGCTTTCAGAACAAGAGGGGTCAGCCAGTGATTCACCGTGACAGAATAACAGAGGCGGGTGTTGCTCTAGGAACACGCCAAACAACAAGCAGTGGGTGCAGCTTGTGAGCATGCCGTCCATACATCTAAAGAGATGTATGCATTGTTTCATGTGGGTCACCTTTTCATTTGAAAAACTGGACGGACTTGTACATGTGCTGAAATCAACTGTAAGGTTGGCTTCAGTGCCACCATGAAGTCAGCTCGGTCCATCCAGTCAGCAAAATAACAAAACATTTTAGAAGAACATATGACCTCAGCTAGTTAATATTCAGTATGGTTATACACTTACTATATAATATTATGTACTTGCTATATAATATACTTACTATATTATATAGTAAACAATACTAGTAAGTATAATAATAAGACTTAATATTTATTATATAATAATATAGTAAGAATATTACCTATTACTAGTTCTGTAACCCCATTAAATGAGATTGTTCTATGTACATTATTATGATTAATTATTTATAAGTCATTGATTATACTTTTACGGGGCATTCATTGCTGTGTTTTGGCACATTCATAGTAAACATAGTAAACATAGTAAACATCCACTCTATGTGGAGTACATGTACTGTATTTGGATAGTACACTATTTGGACACTATGTGCATCAATTAAGCATTTGGTTTGCTTGCTGTTCTGCATTATCATAACCCTCCAACATAAACCTAATTTCACTGTGGTCGTTATTCAGGAGAAGGACCCCCGCCGTGAGGTCTCCCATAGAGTTACAGACACACACACACACACACACACACACACACACACACACACACACCCTAGCAGGCCCAGGGCGTTCCTTCCTAAGTGACAAGTGCCATCCATAACAGGCAGGGGAGGGCTGGTAAAGTGATTAGGTTCATAACACACAGAGTCCTGGTAAACGCAGCTGGTACCATGTCTCTCACGCGAGACACCAGGGTAAATTGCTCTCTCCAAATTATAAATGGTGTTTCTTCAGGAGGGAAGGGATTGGGGTGTGGGAGGGTGGACTTGTGGTTCTCACGAAGCACACGTGTAAGGATTTACCATGCATACAACGGGCCTGATTTCAACCTCACTTATGTATTTAGGTTATGATATTCTTGCTATGTATAACCTGTATGCCAATCCCTAGTTGGTTTTATTAGTTAATCATTTAGGTTAGGATTTTCTTGTCGTAGTGAACCTTACATGGTTCACTAGCTTGCATGAAATGGTCACTGGTTACTGTGCTCTCTTTACTAACAACTTTTTAGCTTCGTGTTTAACTTTTTTTTCTTGCCAAGGAAATATGTTTAACGTCTAACTGATCAAACCATTTAAATGAATGCAAAGACAATGTTATTGCTAATTATGAACAAAAATATAAAATGAATGTCTGTATTTACCAACCATTAACCAAACAATTGGTGTGCTACTGCGACTGATGTTGTTATCCTTATATAGTATCCTATCATTTAGTATTCTTAAACAGTATCCCATAGTGTCCTGTAGTATCCTATAGCATCCTTCAGCATCCTATAGTATCCTTTAGTATCCTACAATATTCTAATATCTCATCCAATAGTATCCTCATATTGCAGACAATAGTAGCCGGTCACTATCTTGAAGCAGACCTTGCTAGGGTGAGGCAGTGTCGAATCACCCCGATCAATGTACACATGATCAATGTACACCTGATCATGCTGTACATTATCCCACTTATTACATGGCTACTTACTACTACTACAAAATCAATCATTTGGCAGAAAATATTTAGAAACACAATTATCTTCTGGATTCATAACGTATTTCATTGATTGTGCAAAAAAAGATTGGTTGGAATTAGCATCCATAGCAACGGTCTGTTATTCATAGCAGCAGAAATACAAGTATGCTGAATCCAATCAGTACCAATCAGTCAAGTATTTAACAAAGCCGTCTAATAATCTTACATTGTATTCTATAGTATAGTTATATAGTATCCTATATTATCCTATACTATCCTTAGAAAGTATCTTATAGTATCCTATAGTATCCTTATATATCATGAAATGTATCCTACAATAACCATTAGTATCCTCATCCTTCATTGAAGGGTTTACTAAAAGGTTTGATGCAGAATGTTTAATGACAGTGAAATGTGATGGAGCCTGCTGATTGAAATTGAGGCTGTTGAGGACACCTTTAGTCATCTATAGTGACCCTTTGACATTGTAGTGTGTCACAACAGCCCAACAGAAGGCCTCTGAATGACAATATTACCTGTTGCCTTCCGTCAGTATGCCATCATCTAATTAAAAGTGATGTCTTATCTTTCACATTACATACCATGTCTGACCAGCCTCAACTCACACTCACTCAGACACACACACACACACACACACATATACCCATGCAGCTCCAATTAATGTCATCACCTTCTGGACACCCAGTGGGTTGGATGTTGGATGTATCAATGGTGGAATCATATAGAAAATACATCCGACAGGGACAGGGTCAGGGTCAGGGTAAGTTATAATGCTCTGCCTTGTAGTCACATCTGCCTGGTGATGTTGAATTTTACAGTACAGACAGTTGGGCGCTGGTTTCTGAGCTGTTATTTCTTCTATGGGAAAATACTATAGCTGCGCTGTTGACATTGTGACATGTTGGGACATGTTGATGTGACATCTAAAAAAAACGAAAAAACTGGTTACAGACTCATCATCTAAGCACCGTGCTGCTTCTTCACAACTCTCTGTTGTGTCTGCGGATGTTTCATTTGATTCCGATGGCATGGCCCGACCCCATTGGACCGGCGTGTTTGCGTCAGCGCTGGCTGTCTGTGCACCCCCTGACCACCCACTCTTGCATGGACAATTCCTGGCCCTATCCATCTGGACACTCCCCGTACAATACTGGCTTTTGTCTGCGGCTTCTGCCCTGCCAACACAGCCCAGATGCTGTGCTCCGCAACCTCTAAAGACATTACTCAGCCATCAGGAAAGCAGAACATATTGGCTACCTGTCACTTGAAGGCCAGAGGATAAGTTTAGCAGACACACAGGCCACACACTGTTATGCTCCTATAGGCATACGTATATAAATATTGCACGACTGTCCATGTGCGCAGAAACACGTCCCCCGAGGAATAAGAGCTCTATTGAATCCTGATCTATGCAGTCATTTTGTAATAATAAGTTTGTATTTCCCCATAGAGATGAGAAGATAGCAGTCAGTGAAAAGTCTTCCGTCATCGCCCTGCTATTTGCTGGGTGAAAGCAGGGCTCGTTACAGTGTTCCGGCTGATTCCATGGCTTGACGGGAAATACCTGTTCTGACCGCACTCGGGGAGTGGTTTGTCGGCGTTGCATAGAAAGCTCTGAATGGCCGGCCCTTCTCCAGAGCTGACCAGCAGCACCTGCATACTGCCTCTTAGTTTGAATGATCCCATCAGTCCAAGGGTGTAGTTGCCAGGGGTGAAAGTAGTTTTTATTTCTTGCCGGTACTATCATAGTGACCCAGAGCACGTGCACTATTACACTAATAAAACACTTGATTATCTATTATAGTCTACTTATCAAGCATTCACTGGGACTTCTTATCACTCCTTATCACTCTATTTTCATCACACGAGTATATCACTCTTTCATCCCCAGTTTCAATCATTTACATTTACATTTATGGCATTTAGCAAATGCTTTTATCCAAAGCGACTTACAATGAATACATTTGTCATCAGAAGGTGAAACATTTCATTGCTGCTAATACAGTAAGAAAGTTACCAGAACAAGTTTCAAGCATTTCAAGTGCTAGATTAACCATTGCTAGTGTACAACATCAATACAACATCACGCATTTTGAGATGCGTGTTGCAATCAGAGTGTCTGAGGGGGGGAAGGAGAGGAATAGTTGAGTGTCGTCCGCATAACAGTGATAGGAGAAGCCATGTGATGTAATTACAGAGCCTAAAGATTTTTTTTTCATTCATTCAACACAATCATTTTAATAATTTTTTTTTAGCTGAACAAGTGAAATCTTGACTTTTCATTTTGGACATTGGACACAGAACAGTGGAACAGAACAGAAAAGTGAAAGTTTAGGTAAAACACACATGCCGCTTGATGAGTGAGCAGCTCTCCTTCCTTTGCCCAGCCAAGTCTTTACATGAGGAAGGTGGTCCCACTGCTTGTATGGTGGTCCCACTGTGTTGATGAAGAGGAGGTTTGCTGCATTTCTTGTTGTCAGTTTGTTTCTATACTCTGTTATAATGCTGTTCATTTGGCTGAACCCCCTCTCACAGTCTGCTTTTTTAGTTGGGAGACTTTGCAACAAACGTGTGTCTGCTAAAACACCTCGATTACCAGCTGCGCAAGTTGGCGCAAGATCCGGTTAAGCCATACGCGTGCTGTGTAGCTCGCTCGTTGTCTGTCCAGCGAAACACTGCACACATAAAAACACAATATTGAATATTTTCTGTATACTGTATATTGTTTTTATTTGGGAGACTTTGCAACAAACATCTGTCTATCAAAACACTTTGGATACCAGCTGCGCACGTTGGGGCACGATGGTTAAGCAGTACACGCGCTATCTCGCTCATTGTCTGTCGAGTGAAACACTGCACGGAAGGTTCAGACACAATTCAGAGTCAGTTCAGAATGAGTTATATGCAATGTATATTGGGGAAAACGTTTCGCTTTTGGTAGGAGACAGTATATTTTTCTTTCCGGTACAGCGCACCCCCTCCAAAACTTTTAGTGGTACGCAGTACCGGCCAGTACCGGCTTACTTTCACCCATGGTTTTCTGACCAAGAGAGACACCAGCAAGGGCTTTATATTTAGGGAGCCCTGAGATGGAAGGAGAAAAGAAAGCAAGACGTTAATCTTCTCCAGTGGTCCAACATGGTCATTTGAACATTGCAAAGGTGCGGCAAACTCTCAGGGGAGATTGCAAACACAACAGGTTTAACAGCAGTGTTTAGAAAACCAATAGATTGTTCTTTGGAGGATCTGCTGGATTAGTGTTGGAGAATGGTTTTACAAGTGCCTTACAATGGTCTTGCAAGTGAATGATCTTCTAAGCACAACACACATACACACACACACACACGCACACACCACACTCCTCAGTTTGAAGAGGTAAAAATCATTGACTTGTCTGCTTATCCAGCTCTTTTATTGGTTCACTAGATGGCAAACATCTCCTCATACACAAAACAAATAAATAGACATGTCACAAACAGAAATTAACATGGAAACATGGTGTATTCACCATGTTTTCATTGATATGACAATGTGTCTGTTATGGGATCCAAGTCATACGTTTATTCAGGATCTCTCACTTTCCAGCTACTTCAAATGGTGCTGTTTTGGATGGTTGCTAGGGTCTTTTGTGTAGTAACTAGTGTTCTGAATGGTTGCTAGGGTGTTGTCGGTTTGCTATGGGTATACTAGGTGGTTTCCATGGTGGTCTAGGTATTTTCTAGGGTGTTCTCGGTATCTCTGTGGTTTTCTATAGTGTTTTGGGTGGTGACTAGGGTGCTCTAGATGGGTGCTTCGGGTGGTTGCCAGGGTCTTATTAATGGTTGCTAGGGTGTTCTAGTTGGTTGATATAGTGTTCTAAGTGGTTGCTAGGGTGTTCTGGGTAGTTTCTATGATGTTCTAGGTTGTTGCTAGGGTGTACTGGATGGTTGCCATGGTGTTCCAGGAGCTTGGGTATTCTGGGCGATTGATAGGGTGTCATACGTGATTGCTAGGGAGCTCTTGGTGGTTGCTAGGTGGCTTCTATGGTGAACGTTGAGATGAGCGATCACTCCGAGAAGCTCAACATTTAATGTATACAATGTATATGGGGGTCTAAATACTGTGGGAGAAGTGACAGTTTATAGATGTTCATAGCTTGTATTGTATTTTGTACTCTTCATATTTGAATTGGACTCATCAAATAGTTTTGCTTGTGTGTTTTGCTTAATGTATCGTCAGGGGTTGTGTATTCTATGAAATAATTCGATCTCTCAATGTCACGGTGTGTCTTTAATCATAACCACGGTGTAGTTACGCCACTTGCCAGCTCCATCCTCCCCCTTTAGCACATCATAATGAAAACCGGCAAAAGATAATGATCATGTGATCAGGTTTAAGGACATTTAGCGTTGCCGTTTAGATGTGGCAGAAAATGTTTATGGGTTTTCATATAAAGATTTACAAAACCTTACCGTTAAAATGTGCATTTCTTTGGACATTGCCTCAGTAATAATAATAATAATAATAATAATAATAATAATAATAATAAAAATAATAATAACAACAACAACAACAACAACAACAACAACAACAACAACACAAATATAATTTTTTTTATAAATTATTATATATAAGAGCAATATAAGAATGGAAAGAAGAATGGTGTGTATTAAGCTTTCTGTTGATAACCAAACACATTGATCAATACATTTTGGACAGTTCTTCTTTATTACACAATAAAAACCCAGAGCATTTATCACTTTAGTCAGACAAAAAGGCAATAATTCTTTACTGCATAGGTATAACAAAGGTCAAACACACACGCACACGCACATGCACACGCACACACACAAACACACACACACTTCTAGCTTTGTAATCTCAAAGACTCCAGCGCTAATCAGCTTTGTTGCCTTGTAAATATTCTCTATATCAATATAACGTACATGATAAAGAATATGCCTTCGTAGGGGCAATAAAAACTTAGAAGTCGTTCAAAAAACATACTGTCATGCGCAAACATCGAAGCGTTGTGTTATTGCCTTGGCCAACCGGATACATGTCAGCTGCTAACGAAGCCTGCTTCACTGTCACGTTGGTGCTTTAACTTGTTTATCTTGTCAACCCGAAACATTTCGAACCCGGATAACTGCATTCTGAATGTGTAGTATTATAAAGTGGAATATAAGATCGAGGAACTATGCATATTATTGCTAAATGCCAAAGGAAGGAATTTTGTATTTTGTATCAAAATGTGTTATGTATTCCTACTGGTTTTGAAACAGGTTTTGGTTGGTTTTGGCCGCACTTGTACACTACTTGTGCACTCTGCTTCCACAGTCATGATAGTACTTAGTAAGATAGTAAGATAGTACCCTCTGCTGGTGGAAATGAATACTGCATCATGACAAAGTGCTTCGTAATATAGTATTTGGTTCGCGGTCAACAACCGTGGCCTCGAGTGACAGTATGTCCTATGAGCGGCCAAGATGTCAAGATGTTGGACCCTTGACAAACAGTAGTCTCCACTGTGAGAACGTGACGCCTTCCAGCTCAACCCAACACAATACGACTCGCAGAGGTGGTAGGTACCTCAGTAGTGTTTTTCAGGTATTTCAGGTATATTTTCAGGTATTTATTACAGTATGTATTTTTCTGACGACTTTTTACTTTTATTCCCTACATTTTAACACAAATGTCTGTACTTTTCTACTCCTTACATTGTCAAAACGGGCTCTTTACTATTTCAACTTCCGCAGATGACGACACGACGTAAAAGACGTAACTAACTAGAGAGGGAAACTCAACAGCGGAGAGAAGCCGCACAGTTTCGATAGAGGAAACTTGCGGCAGCGACACGGAGGAAGAAAGTGAACCAGGGGAATATCGCCGCCGACGACGCATCAGATTCGGAGAAGCAAGACATTCCCCACCCGTGGCCTTATGCAAGAGAACTGTTTGATGATGTCGGCTGCAAGAATGATTCATGGCGAATGCGTTGTGTCTTCTGCCAACCTAAAAACCAGGAGCTTCTGGCGTTCAACAATTCTCCATCTGATCTGAAAAAAAAACACACACAGGTAAGGTGTATTTTCAGTTGTTATCATAAGCTTGTTTAGCATAATTTCTTGTAAGCCAGTTTACCACGTTATCAATACTATGGGGACACACTGTTTTGGTAGCTAACACTAGGTAGCGCTCGGTTTAAAAAAATCAACAAGACAGACAGAAGACAGACACATGTACTTTAATGATCCCTGAGGGAAATTGCATTTGTTACAATACTCCGGGAAGAAAAGCCAGTGTAGAAACAAACAACCCAATAACCCTCAATTCATTGCAGTCTGCCATTGTTGAAAGCAGTTACTCTTCAGGGCTATCTGCCAGAAAGCCCCTCTTGGGTAGGTTTAGGGGTTGAATGGTGGTTTGGGTTAAAAGCTCTGAAGGCTAACGTCCCTTGTGTGTCAGTAGTAGTTTGTCATGTACGTCAACTCCCCACTAAGGCAACGTTAAATATGTATACAACAATTCTGTCATGTGAACCACTTTTCTCTAACTTTGCCTATGTCTGTGTCTTGTATGTGTGTATTGTCACTCCTAGAGAAAGCACGTGAGTCACTTGGAGAGATACAAAAACCTCACTGCACCTACTTTGAAGAGGAAGTCAACCTCAGATGAAGGCCCATCCAAGCAGCGTAAACTGCGGGAAACCAAGAGAGCGTCACAGAGAAGTGTGGATGAAGCCATCATGAACTTTGTCATTCAAGGTCTGCACCCTCTCAGTATAGTCCTACAGCAGGGTTTTAAAACTCGTGTGCGTCACTTGCAACTGGATGTGTTTCTAATGTGCCGAGGAACCATGAAAGTTGAGAAAGCAACACTGGAAATGAAGAATAATCTGAAGGCTCCTATGAGTGAAGTCGAGTTCATTACTACTACTACCGATTGCTGGACAGCACATAGATAGCAGCATACTGGATAGAGCCTGAAACAATGGACAGATACTCTGCTGCATTAGCATGCAGAGTATCAAAGGATCACACACATTTTCTGCACTTGCAGGTCCCCTGAATGACTTTTTGAGTAATCAAAAATCATGAAAATAATAACCAAATTCCACTTGAGGAGGCAAGGCCAAGCGAGGCCAAGCTCAACTGTAAGAGAGAACAGTGAATGATAACTATCCTCATGCTCTTATTTGTTGTATGTCCTGGCATCTTTGTAAGTTGGCACTTTGATCGCTCTTTGTAACTTGGCACTTAGTCAGAGATGTTGTACACTAGCAATGGTTAATCTAGCACTTTAAATGCTTGAAACTTGTTCTGATAACTTTCTTACTGTATTAGCAGCAATGAAATGTTTCACCTTCTGATGACAAATGTACTCTTTGTAAGTCGCTTTGGATAAAAGCGTCTGCTAAATGCCCTAAATGTAAATGAATGAGAGGAAGAGCGGGAAAGCATTGACTATCTTGAGGTTGTTGAAGGATGAACCTTGTTGGAAGAAGATGATGGCCTGACATACCAATTGCCAAAGCATCATTGCTGTGCCTGCCACCTTCTGAACTTGGTGTCAACAATTGATGTTTCAGAGGCAAATGCTAACACCGTCTACAAGCGACTCTCTCGTAGGATTGTGAGGATCATGAGAGAACATGGAGAAGGAGTCTTTAAGGCTGTGTGCGGTGCGCTAAATATTCCCATGTTGGTAGATTACATTTACATTTACATTCAGGGCATTTAGTAGATGCTTTTATCCAAAGCGACTTACAAAGAGTACATTTGTCAGAAGAAGGTGAAACATTTAATTGCTACTAATACAGCAAGAAAGTCACCGGAACAAGTTTCAAGCATTTCAATTGCTAGATTAACCATTGCTAGTGTACAACATCTCTGGCCAAGTGCCATTTTTACGCCTTAGTGACTGTTACTACTTGGTTATGGAGTGGTAGTAGCTCAGTAGGTAGTGCAGGTGGACAGAGCAGGTCCGTGCAGGTCCACATGTCGAACCCCACAAATGTACTAATTGTAAGTCACTTTGGACAAGGATCCGCAGGATCCGGCCTTTCCTCACGAGGGAAGCGACACAGCTCCTAACCCAAGCACTCTTCATCTCCCGCCTCAACTATTGCAACTCGCTCTTAGCTGGACTCCCTGCAACTGCAATTAAACCTCTACAGCGGATCCAGAACGCTGCAGCACGCCTCGTGTTCAACTGGAACAAATTTTCCCATGTGACCCCCCCTCTTCCAAGACCTCCACTGGCTTCCTGAAGTGGCTCGCATCAAATTCTAGACGATGCTACTGGCCTACAAAGCCGTCAATGGAACTGCGCCTACCTACCTCCAAACATTAGTGAAACCCCACGCCCCTGCTCGAGCACTCCGCTCAACTACCTCAACAGGTCGACTAGTACCGCCACCACTAAAAGGAGGAAAAGGTCGGCTCGCGAAATCTCAACTGTTCTCTGTTTTGGCACCGCAGTGGTGGAACGAGCTCCCTGCCAATGTCAGGACTGCAGAGTCACTCCCCATCTTCTGGAAGAGACTCAAGACCCACTTGTTCAGAGTTCACCTGAACCCTGCATAACTATCCTCATGCTCGTATTTGTTGTATGTCCTGGCACTTTAATCTTTGTAATTTGGCACTTTGATCGCTCCTTGTAACTTGGCACTTAGTCAGAGATGTTGTACACTAGCAATGGTTAATCTAGCACTTGAAATGCTTGAAACTTGTTCTGGTAACCTTCTTACTGTATTAGCAGCAATTAAATGTTTCACCTTCTGATGACAAATGTACTCTTTGTAAGTCGCTTTGGATAAAAGTGTCTGCTAAATGCCCTAAATGTAAATGTAATGTAAGTGGACAAAAGTGTCTGGACAATGCCCCTTTAGTTAATATAATTCCATTACGTGTATGTGTCTGCAATATTCATAAGTCGTGTTACGTGTTTGACTTTTTGTAGCCACTGATTGTATTTTAAACTTTGTTTTCTGACAGGTTCACTGCTGCTCAGATTGCTTTTCCTGCAGACTATGTGAAGACGATGAGCCTATTTGCAAAGGCGGTTGATGTTCTTCAGGGAGAAGCCAGTGTGCAGTTGGGATGGCTGGTACCCACAATGACACTTCTCAAGACTAAGCTACAGCACCTTCGACTTTCCTCCAAGCTCTGTAGGCCTTTGGTAGATGCTCTTCAAGCAGCACTTGAGAGGCGATTGGGGCAGATGCTTGCTGAGCCAGAGCTGATTGCTGCTGCTATTCTTGTCCCCAAGTTCAGGACATGCTGGACAAGTGACGACGACATCCTAAAACTTGGTATGTGTTAAAAGATTTGCTTAATGCTTTACATTTATTGAAGATAATGGAGGGGCTTTTGGAATCTGACTTATCCATAACATACTGGGTAGTCACATTGATTTTTGCAATCAAATTACAATCCTATGCTAATCATGTTCTGTGTTTCAAAAACATTTTAGTTGGCATAAAAATATTGGTAGCACTTCACAATAAAGGGTACAAATCATGCGCTTAGGTAACAGTTAACTAATGCATGATTCATTCATTAATGACATTAATTTAATGATCAAGTCACTATGACTTCATGTGGTTAGTTCACACTTAGTAGATCATCAATTGAGGAATGTAATGTATCAATTGACATGCAACATGTGTGCTGGCTAGCTATTTATGTCTTACTGTATGTCTCTATGTAAATGTTTGCATCTAATTACCAGTTTGATTAAAAGATAGCTTCATATTTCTATGAGAAGAGGCACTGAGGCTGAGCAAATGTCTGAAATAAACATCTATGCAACTATAATCCAGCTAACTGATATATCATCATATAATACATGAAGTAACTTTGTTAATGGCAAGCACCCGGAATTTATGATAGTCTTATTGAGTATATGATTTGTATGCACCCTTATTGTAAAAAAATATATTGTAATCTAATTCCATGATCTATTTTTCTATCTAGGTATTACTAAGGTGATGTTTATTGTGGGGGGGGAAATTAAAATCCTTCTTTGGATTTGTATTCCATAGGCCTTGACTTCATCAAAAGCCAAGTGACACTTCCCATTCTTCAGAGGAAGATGACTACTTTGTCCCCATCAAGCAGGGAAATACTCAAGAAAACTCCCAAGCAGCTTGAGTCCTATGTTGGCCTGCTCAGATGATGCCATGGATGCCCTGAAATCTTTCCCAGCTGTCTGCAACTTCTCACTGATGCTCAACGCATACCTGCTTCAGCTGCCTGCGAGGGGCTTCTGAGCACTGCTGGACTGATTGTCAGACCCAAAAGGGCACGCCTTGATTCAAGGAACTTTGAGAACCAGCTTCTGCTGAAGCTGAAAGATTTTGGTAGTCCTGTAGAGATGAGTGAATTTCTTGCAGAAGAAAAAACACTTGATTAGACTTGAATAGAAGTTTCCATGTTGATCATGATGTTTCATGTTCTGTTGCTGAAATGGAAAACTGATTTGCACGTTGGCGTAAAGTAAGACTGTCAAAACTTTGCTGGTGTTAAAAGTGTTTAAAAGATACAAATTCTGTTAAAAGTAAAATATGTTAAGTGTAGTATTGAGAGTACAACGCTGTTATAAATGATCTAGGTGCTCATGCAGGACCTCTGGTCAGTTCAGTTTTGATTATTTGGTCTGAAAATTAACTCGCAGCAAACAGTGTCCAGTGATTCCTTTTTCTCTGTACCAGCACTGTGCAGGCTGTTAATAAAAGGAAAGCTATCCTACCCTGTGTGCCGAGAACGTTTTTCGTTTTGTCGAGTTATCAAAAGGGGTATGGTGTATCCTTAATGGTAAATAATTGTACTTAAGTACATTTCAGAGCCTTACGTTTACTTGAGTAAAGGAGTTGAATCAGTACTTGTACTTTTACCAGAGTTTTTACAGTATACTTCTACTTAAGTAGAAGTGTTCAGAATTCACCTGAACCCTGCATAACCCTACCCTCATGCTCTTATTTGTTGAACGTCTTGGCACGTCACTCTTTGTAACTTTGCCCTTTGTCAGAGATGTTGTATACTAGCAATGGTTAATCTAGCACTTGAAATGCTTGAAACTTGTTCTGGTAACTTTCTTACTTTATTAGCAGCAATGAAATGTTTCACCTTCTGCTGACAAATGTACTCTTTGGAAGTCGCTTTGGATAAAAGCGTCGGCTAAATGCCCTCAATGTAAATGTAAATGAGTCACGCCGTCGTGTGATCCACCTGGCCGCCTTCCGCCTTCGCTCGCTCGCCGGCTCCCTTCCTTCCGTCCTGCCCTCTCACTAGAGTTGTCGTACTCAAGACCACTTTTAGGTGGTCTTGGTCTTGTCTTGGACCCGACTGTATTCGGTCTCGGTCTTGTCTCGGTCTCGGACTTGGAGGTCTCGAGGGGGTTTGTGCGTAAACCAAGCAGCGAGCTCATGCTCATCACAAAACCTTATATATGACGCAGCACTCGTACACTACGTCTAGGTTGAGGCAGTCTTGGTAGTGTCTTGGTCTGGGTTTAGTAGGCGGTCTTAGTATTGTCTTGGTCTCGGTTTAGGCGGTCTTGGTAGTGTCTTGGTCTAGGTTTAGGCGGTCTTGGTAGTGTCTTGGTCTAGGTTTAGGCGGTCTTGGTAGTGTCTTGGTCTCGGTTTAGGCGGTCTTGGCAGTGTCTTGGTCTGGGTTTAGTAGGCGGTCTTGGTATTGTCTTGGTCTGGGTTTACGAGGTCTTGGTAGTGTCTTGGTCTAGGTTTAGGCGGTCTTGACTACAACTCCCCCCACCCAATGCATGCTGGTCCCCGCCACCGCAGACTGAGGCTCACTTGTGGGACTTCTTCCAGCCGGCGCCGCTGGGGTCGGCGCCGCAGTCGTACGCCTGGATGGCGAAGGTGTACTCCTTCTGGCTCTCACAGTCCACGGGGCCCCGGGCCCTCAGGAGCCCCTCGCCAGAGGTCCGGTTCAGGACCACCGCCTCAAACGGAGCATCCTGCCCGTGGATCTGAAAGGCACATATCTCCCCTGGAGAGAGAGAGAGAGAGAGAGAGAGAGAGAGAGAGAGAGAGAGAAGAGAGAGAGAGAGAGAGAGAGAGAGAGAGAGAGAGAGAGAGAGAGAGAGAGAGAGAGAGAGAGAGAGAGAGAGAGAGAGAGAGAGAGAGAGAGGAGGAGAGAGACAGAGAGAACGAGAGAGAGAGAGAGAGAGAGAGAGAGAAAGAGAGAGAGAGAAAGAGATTCCATAGAGTTCCGTAGCCAGGGGATAGGAAAAAAGATAATTAGCTGAATCTTCATAGGTGACT
>OMKQ01044217.1:0-15154 GCA_900302335.1 Phycis phycis
ACAACCAACCTCTCAGAGCTCAACTGTAAGGCCATCACGCGCATCGCAAAGACAATAGCACAGGACACCACACACCCACTCAATCACCACCTCACTGTACTGCCCTCTGGGTGCAGGTAGCGGTCCCTGAGGTGCAGAAGGGCTCGCTTTGGCAAAAGCCTGGTACCCGCAGCCATAGCAGCCCTAAACAGGGTGACTCGCTGAGGGAACTACGAGTCTTGTTTTCATGTTGTTCTGCCTGTCATCATTATGTGTTGTTGTGTCGTATGTAATGTATTTCTGTCTGTCATTGTTGTGGGACGATGTGTGTTAAGCTGATGCACAGTAATGTGAAAAAGAATTTCCCTCCGGGGACAATAAAGTCTAACTAACTAACTAACTAACTATTAAAACAGGGGACAAAAAGCCGAAAAGGAAGACTGTTTCTTCACCTACAAAGAAGGGTAAGAAAACCTCCTGTCTCCTGTCCATGTAAAATATAATCTCTTGGATCTTTATCTTACCAACCTGGTAAACCAGCTGGTTTGCCAGACAGACTGTTTCTTGTTACTTGAAAAAAGACACATGTGTTATGTGCTTGTTTTAGAAACTGAGGTTGCAAAGGAAAAACCCAAAGCAATGCCATCAAAGATGGGTACGTTTTCTCAGTTTGTCACAATTGCTTGTGAAAAATCCAAACTACATCTCAGCATAATCAATGTAGAAGAAGATCTACAATATACCTTCAAACTCAACTTAAACTTAAAAAATATATTCTTCTATATTGGCAGAGGTTGAAGGTCTGCACAAAAATGCCACTCTAACAAAGAAGTGAATCTCAGATTCACAACAAATCTAGGTAGTATAGAGAGTATAGTTTGACTTGGCACTGTGCTGTGCTTGTGCAGGTAAATACCTTGGCAATGTGTATACATATTTCTATCATAGAGCCTATAGTATTTCAGAAGGTCAAACCTTCCTTGAGGTACAGACGTTTGTAGATAATTATAGCAAAGTAGAAGTTTCTTCATTTTATATATCATGTAGGTCTGTGATAAAATCAGTCAAATGTATTGACTTCAATAGACACTATTACTACTTAAATACAGTAGGTTTACTTTAACAATTTTTTTTGTTTATTTTACAGAGGAAAGACGTCTTAAAGAGAAACAAGAGACCGTGGCCAAGGGTATGTTGCTAATTTGGTCTTGTTCACTTAGATACTTTTTACATTACTTCACAGAAACTATTATTGTCCTCTTATGTTAGGAAAATCAGCTGAGAAGAAGACTGGAAAAGAAGACAAAGCAAAGGGTATTGTATATTGACTCTAGCTATGTGGTGGATGACGCCAAAGTACGCAGAGTAGTCAGGGGTCAACACAACACGACGCAAAAAAAACCCACTTATTTTCCTAATCATCAGTTGTGTTTACATTTTCGCAGAAGAACCCTCTTTAACAGACAACTATTTACTGGAAGGTATGTAGAAATATTTGTTATATTTGAAAATGTGGCGATGTGGAGTGCTCGTGAAAATGATGATGTTTTCTCACTTCGGGTCCCCAACCCTTCCAAAACACAGCTTACATCAAAGTCTTTCTGTCTGTCTGTCTGTCTGTTTGCCATTTTGATGACTTTTGTAGATGAGATGCCCTATTTCCAGTGTTTCTTCGTGGATGAGGACGAGGCCCAGTTTCCCTTCTACGCCTTCTCACCGCTGCAGATGTGAGACCTCGGACGGGCTTCTGAGATTCAGGAGAAACTCGACATACGCAACGAACGACAAACATCTGGAAAAAAGAAAGCGAACATGAGGTTCACCGTTCAAGAGGTTTACAGGTTGATGAGTCATATGTTTACTGTCAAGGTGAAGCCATGACCGCCTCTGTTGTAACGCAGTTTAAAGTTCCAAAAAGTTGTTCATGCAAAACCACGAAGACGAAGGGTGACTGTTGACTAAAAGTCACAGACAGTTCTTTATTTTTCCAACATTAGTTGAGCTCCCGTAGCAAACACAGACGGGTGTCATTCCTTTACCTTTTTTTCCTGTTGTTTTCAAATGAGTCATCTTATATAATTTGTATATCCATTATTTTAAATGAGAACAATTGTTATTAACGTTAAATGCTGTATGTCAAGTTTTTTAACATACAGGTGCACATTTGTTTATTTGATTTACTTAGGCTACCTGTCGACCTTAATATCTACACTTAATATCTATTGCATAGGGTTATTGATCACTTTAAAATAATACCTTTGAATTTTTAACTGAACCAAATAGGTTCAGATACAGGCATACCACATCAAGGGCAGTGGTGGTTATTTATTTCCTTGAAAGGTGGTAGCGCTCCTGTTTTAGTCCTATTAACACCTTTAAGTGTTTGGGATTTTAGTGTTTTGTTTTATAGATTTTGACGGCATTGACAGTTTTGAATGCTGTTCTCCCTTGTATTGCTAATGTCAAATAAGAAGTTATGTTAGTTATCGATAATTCCATTATTGTAAATATGTATTCATGTTTGTGCTTGCATAGCCATATTATATTCAAACGATGTTCTCTTAACCAGTATAGGGAGCATTCAAATGATGTCCTCTTAACCGGTATAGAGAGCATTCAAAAGAGAAAATTTACTTTTGTATCCTTCCCCTTTTTTTCATCCAAAGTCCAAACTTCTGTTTTATATTTACTTTGGACTGGAAGGAATGACGAGAAGTGCACTGTCTCTTGGAGAGCTCACTCGGCAAATGCAGAACTCTGGACATTTCCGGACATTTCCGTGTACAAATTGATCCTGCAAAACATATTTGGCAAAACCAGTGAAAGTTAAAATATAACATATCAATGTTTATATTCCACAGACCCACTACAACTACCTGAGCGACTGTGACTAAGTGGTTCATTTGATAAGTTAGCATTGTAGACCTAATGTTGGTTAATGTTGTTTCTGTTAGACGTACATTTGAGATTTTCTAAGATGTTTTTCTGGGCAACTACCATGAAGGTATGATTTAATGTTCTCAATATTCTTAGAGGGTCTACTTTTATCATGGAAGTTTTTGAATTGAATGCACCTCACACAAGTCAATATAAGCAAGTGTTTTTATCTGCACTGGTTTGTATTTAGCAACCATGTTACCTGGCAATACACAACGGGACACATTGACACATGTTGACACAACGGGTGTCAACATGTTTTCTGAGGCTTACAGCTATTACAGCAAGACCAAAATGTTGTTATCAGTGACTTGTTCAAAAGCCATTTGTCACATTTATGAAAATCCAGCCCATTTTAAGATCAATTGATGATGGCATTACTCAAAAATTATGATCAAACGTCCTTGAATGTAAGATGCTTTTGTACTGTGAAGTCTACAGTGTTATTTTATTATATTGTTAATAGGTATGTAACCTTATGAAAGCTCACAACATCTTAACCAATGCAAATAGTATATTATATTAATTCAACATAGTAGAATATACACAGTATATTATATTATAGCATATTAATATTTCTATATATACTATTGAAATAATATTTGCACTGTAGAAATGCACATGTGCACATTTGCTGAAGATATAGCAGCATACATAGATTAATGGATATCAGGTACATTTTAGGTGATTTACAAGCATCTTTTTTTTCTCAGAGAGAAATCAGTGCTTGATTAACAACCTGACCGGAAACCTGTGTGCCTCATTGAAATAATATTTTACCTATATAACTGACTCATCCACTGGTGTGGATGCTCTATATGTTCTATTATGCAACATACATTTTCTTGTGCCTGTTATTAAGCCGGTTTACATCTCTTGTTTTCATAATGGCTCTTTAAGTCCTGTCTGGAAGACTAGACGAAGATCTCAACTTGTGGACATGGTGCATTATAATGTTTAGTCTGTTCTCTTGAATTATTCACTAAGAATATGAGCGGTACCACTTGTTCTTCTTTCATTAATGTGAAATGTTATTGAATCTGATATGTTTTGCTCACTCAACCTCATAAGGAGCTAGGGTTGCATTTGTATAATCTAACAAGTGTGGCCTTTTGAATATTTCTAAGGGTAACAAGTTTGTAATTTTTCCCCCAGTATCCTCGACAAAGACTTTTCTGAGTGTTGATCTCAAAAGGATTCACAAGAAGGCAGTGCAGTTTGAGTGTTGTGTGACCGACCATTCATTATATGGCTACATGATTTAAGAGTGAATTCAGTAGGCTAGATCTTAAAGGGGTAAAAGTGAAGGTGAAGAATTCTGGAGATTCTGAATAATCACAGCAGTCCATGCATGTGCATGGTGTGTGTTTGAGGTTTTTTTGTGATGTCACAGCTAGTGACTTCTATAATTTCCAATTTGGCTGAGAAGTAATAAATGGGTCCCTGATTAAGAAATATAAATGTATTGTCTCTTTAGAATTCACTTTGTAAATAGTGAAATTAATGGAAACATACACAGTATTTACTGCAACCTGATTCTTGAGATATGAGTGATGAAATCACTGTCACCATCTGTACCTGAGTGTACTAATTAGGGGTTACAGTATAACAGACTGTATAACGCTACCATGTAACTCTAACTCTACCATGTATATATAAATAAGGCATTGACACAAATAAATATAAATGCAAGTACCTTTTGGTTGTGTTGAGTTGAATGTGACACAACAGAAAGTGCTGTGTATGGCTGTGATGCTCACTGCATCACTGCAGGACTGCAGTCATGTGATGATCACTGCAGGACTGCAGTCACATGATGCTCACTGGCAGCTCATAACCGTCATTGTCATTTTTATTTGTATTTTCTGTTTATTTATTTTTGCTGGTGAAATGTACAAGAGTACATACGGTGTGTCATATGAAATCAAAATCATTGTTTAGTTATCATATTGACTGCCTGCCAAAATATGTCCCTCCGCCATTAAACATATGGGGGATTATTTAGTTTGTGTCCGATTATTATTAATCATTTACCAATTTATATACACCTAGTACACAGAAAAAATACATTTATAAAGTAAACAGTTGGAGTTGCTGTTCTCGCATGGTAATGCCCATGCAGTTGAAGGCCGAGAAAAAGCTATCTGTCATGCGTGCCTCCATCAAATCCAAAATCACATCTTACAAGTAGGTAGAAGCTCCAGCAGTGACAGTTAGGAGTGTCCGAGGCTTTTGCGATAGGAGCGAAGTAAGAACGTGACTATTTGCTCTTTATTCGTGGCTAATTTCTATCCTTTTGAGAATACATGGCTGATTTTGGCATTTGACTGATCAACATCTATGTATTTATTTATTTATAAATGTATTTATTATATATATATCAGTTATCATCAGAACTTTAAGTCACACAATGTAGCCTTAAGCCTAACAAATTTAGTAGATATTATGCCCCAGACAGAACCGCTGTAGTGTTTTTTGTTTCAAAGATTCCACAAGGGAAGGCCTACACTGTTAGTAGGAGATGAGGGACTGTCTGAGAGGCTCTCTTCAGACAGACATAACTCACACAATTATGTCAGCAATGATGAATTCAGTTTGGTGTTCAATATTACCCCCTTTTTTGTTAGCTCATTGAGAGTGGATTAGTTTACACATTGGGCAATGTTTCAAACATATTTCCCCAAGTACAACGTGATGCCTTTGAAATTAGGAAAATGTATTGAGTATCAATATCAGCAATCTAATTGTGCCAAACAATGTTTGGTTTGCAAGCGAATATCATCTAACTAAATTCACAGCGGTGGGCTTCTATCAAAACCTTCATTACCCGTTTGAATTATATATTTAGTATAGGAAAGAACAAAGAAAAACAAATCAAGCTGTTGAGAGCTCTGCGTTCGATGTGAGGCGAGGTAACTCACTTCCAGCACAGCGCTCCATGGGGAGGCTGGGTATAGATGGAAGCAACCGCAGCCTTCACGTAATTAAAGCTTTTTAATCTAGTGTGACTCTTTGTTCAGTATTATATATGGTGCCATTCCATTACATTGAAAAGCCAGCATTCAAAGTTATGATACAGGTTTTTGATAAACAATATTTTGGTAACATTTTGGTAACAATAACTGTCACAGCATTTAGTCAAGTCGGTTAAAATAGCATTAATGCTAGGGTAGGCAATTTAAAGAAACAAGCCAGAGTAACAGATATTTGAAAGTATCCAACAGATAAAACCCCACCCTTCCCTTCCTTCAGGCTTTCCTTCAGGCCTCCCTCCAAAGCCACTTCCCTGATACACCTGACGTGGTCGCTAGCTTTAGCAACAGGTCTGCTGAGCATTGTGGAAGACTGCTGTCATGCGCAATGAGTGCAGAGTAGAGTGTGCAGGTAGCTGGGTAGGCAGCAGCATACTGTAACATCATGGCCTCCTCGCAGGGACGGAGGTGTGGAGCCTTTTGCAACAGAGGTGCGGTTATAGCAATGCAAGCACTTTCCTTAAATGCTTTTACGTGTTCTGAATTTGCACAGCATTCTGAATATGCAGTTTGTTCGCCCTATCTCGGCCACCGTAGGCCAAAGATAGCGTAGTTATTCCATTACATTATTTTCCATTTCATTGCATTCTATTTTGTTCCATTCCATGTGTTCCGTTTTTGTACATATATTGGTACAGAAGCCCCAAAGAGGGCCATACACCAACCAGCAAGGAAAATCCCATACAGTATACCTATCCTGCAAATGTATTTGTTCAGTTGGTCATTGTACGTGTGTGATTTAAGTGTGTCAATCATGGAGATTTTTGGATAGAATGATCAAGTCTGCATTGGTTTAAAATAATGTATTTAGCAACCTTTTTGTGTGGTACTATAGCCTACTAATGGGACACATCTGAAACAGAAATCAAATTAATGTTTGCCCTGCCTTACATCCATTCATTGACAGACTAAAATGCTGTAAATTGAGAAACAAATCAATGCTTGATTAGCAACCTGTATGCCTCACTGAATGAATTAACTGATTCATTCATTGATGTAGATGTGTTCTATTAAGCAACTTAAATGTTCTTGAGTCATTAAGCCAGTAGCAGCTGTTGTTTACATTACGGCTCTTTAAGTCCATATGTTGTCTGGAGGAGATCTCAGCCTGTGGACATAGTGTTTACAATGCTTAGGGCTCAACCAGACCAAATCAGGTGTTGCAAACGTATGGGGATTGTCACTTCAAGTTCAATAAAATAAAAGTAACACTGGAGAATGATCTTAAGATACAGATACAGATGTGCAGGTATAAAGTGCATGTGCATAAAAGTATTGTACGTAAAGTGTTGTGGGTTTGCGATATAATTCAGCGGTTCAGTAGCCTGATGGCCTGTCAGTAGAAACTGTCCTTCAGCCTTTGAGACGTAGAAAAACGTCTGAAATCCGAAAGAAATCTGAAAGATGCCTTGATCGGTCACTATTTCATTTGGGGTAACTACTGGAATAGGTTTACGTGCATTCATGTAAAAAAAAATACACCTTATAATTCTCACACTGTTCATTGTTGCTTTTTAAGGCCGCCCTCCTGAAAAGTCAGGTTGCTCTGATGAGGCAGCTGGCCCACTCTGTTGTGACTCCTCCTGGCATGGAATTTGAACTTTGTAGCCTAGCAGACCTTATACGTGGATTAAAACGCTCTGGGGAATATTCTGGGGATTTTTAATAAACAAAGCAGTCCATAAACCGTGCATGGTGTGTGTTTGATGTATTTTTTGTGACTTTATCATTTCAAATGAGGTGTAGTGTACCAAACTGGAAACAGTAATACCATCACGTACAACTGGATTTGTGTGTTATGTTTGGTTGTGTTCTTGTGCCTAATACTGGTTAAAGCCATGGGATAATATGTCCCCTCTCTCCTAAATTTCATAGGGTTCTAATTTGAGCTGAACCAGGGGGTTCGTTTACACTTCAACAAACCCTCTGCTACACGAGTAAATATAAATACAAGTGGCTCTGTTGCGGGTGCCAGTAGGCCTATTTTTCGGTTTTGTTCAGTTCAATGTGCAGCAGCAACAGAATATACTTGGAAAATATAGTGAACAGGATAAGAACTCTGTAAACTGGCGTTTGGCCTGTCTTACCCAGATTCAGACATTCACACACAAGTCATCATTGTGCGTCCGTACGCTTTGTTGCCAAAGTGGCCAGAAACGCTCCCTCCTCAGTGGGCACAATTGAAAAACAACATTGGCAGAAAAAGAGGCTGTGTGGACATGGGCCCCATAGCCCCTGAAAACCCCTGTGCTTATTGTGCGCCAAGTTTGAATTTCCATAACTAGCACAAACTCGACAACTTACTGGCATCCCGTCGTTCTCACTGCTGGCTGTCGTCAGGTTTAATTTTCGAGCGGTTTTCTTTGATCACGTGACTGACAGGCGGCGTTCTAATAGGCTGGCAGGCTGGTCGATTCGATTGCAGTCAGTCTTGATTGCTTAGGAATTGCCTTGGAATGCCCTGCTATGTCACGTCTTGAATCTTCTGCTCCGTATTTTAGTCACTTGAATGTGAGGAATGAACATCATATTTTGAAGGCGACAGTAGCTCAGTGGATAGAGCGGGTGAACAGAGCGGGTCGTCCACTAATCGTAGGGTCGGCGGTTCGATCCTCTCGTTCCCCACTTTGAAACTGTCTGCATGTCGAAGTGTCCTTGAGCAAGACACTGAACCCCAACTTGCTCCCCGGGCGCTGAACCTGGCAGCCCACTGCTCCTATGTACCATAGGATGGGTCAAATGCAGAGAGTAAATTTCCCCACTGTGGGATGAATAAAGTATAATAAAAAAGAAAAAGAATATCTGCAACTTAAATTATTGTATCTACATTAGTTAATATTGAAACAAATATATATTATATAGCTATATTATATATATTGAAATTGTGTTTTTGAAATGGTACAACTTGAAAGTATTTGAATTTGAATTTTAAAGAGGTGAATTCAATATGAATACATTCAGATTACCTTGTTTTCAATGTATAATATTTCAATGTTATAGAATTCAATAGTGTGTACATTTCAATATACCAAATTCAACATTATGGCAGTGATTTGCTTCCATACACACGGTTGTAGTTATGTGGGGGCCCTACACAACCATGGGCTCAGATCTGGGGGGGCAGAGGGGAGGAGACTACTATTAATGGAAGTGTGTCTGTTACAGCAGATCATGTATCAAGTCAGATAGACTTGATATACGTTGGTGATATTGACGCCCCCTCCATGAAAATAGACTTCAAGTCTATTTTAAACCCCTGACACACCGGGCCGCCGGTCAGACGCCGGAAAATGTCGGCCATCTGTGAGAGTCTTTTTTCCTCTTCATCATTTTATTTTAAGATGTAGATATATTGTGTGTTTAATAAGAAGTAGCAATATTGGGTGTGAAATGGTTGGAAACGCTGCTTTGTTTCATGTTTGTATATATTCTGTCTTTTCTGTCATTCTGTTGATCAAGTCTAGTCAAGTTCCTTGCATCAACTGGCTGTAATTCATGAATAACAAGTAGAATGTAATGTTGTACCATACGCACTGCAGTGTGTATGGTAACATGAAGTTACAACAACATTACAGCTGTAAAATACCACACATAAGGGTAGATTTGTAGTACTCGAGACCGGTCTCGGTCTCAAGACCACTTTTACGTAGTCTTGGTCTTGTCTCAGACTCGACTGTATTCGGTCTTGTCTTGGTCTCAGACATAGAGGTCTCGAGGGGGTTTGTGCATAAACCAAGCAGCGAGCTCATGCTCATCACAAAACCATATATATAATGCAGCACTCGTACATTACGCACCAAATATGTTACGTTGTATATATTTTCCTAACTTAAACACTTTTTTTCCGGTCTCGACTTGGTCTTGGTTTAGGCGGTCTTGACTACAACTCTACGTAATGGTAGTCAACAGATCTCACGGTAAGTTAATGGTACCAATAATGGTAGTGAAGACAACAACTCTCATGATCCCACGATACTTCACGATGCCATTAAACTATGCCTTTTGTTATTGTTTTGTTTGCGCGACCTGTGCAGTGGCAGACATTCCATACCACCCCTTTAACAGTGTATCCCCCTTCAATGAACCAGTAATATGTTCCAGTAATCCCGGAAGCTGTAGGACCACACTTTCAGGACCACACTTTCAGGACCACACTTTCAGGACCACATTTCTAGGACCCTTGTTTTTCATGGCACTACATTCGGGACGCAAGTTTATTTTTCCTTAGGTGGCAAATTAATCTCACAAGTAATCAGTACAGTACAGTACTTATGTATACTTTTTATTACATCTACGTCTGTATATAGTAGTTTGTTGTGTTTGTTTTACCTTCATTCATATTTATAGTAGTAAATGTTTATTTTCAGCTCATTGTGTCAGCTGTATGTCTTAGTCCCTGTCTGTACATTGAGAGCATGGGAAAAACCGGAGTCAAATTCCTTGTTTGTTTGCAAACATACTTGGCGAATAAAGCTGATTCAGATTCAGATTCTGATAATTAAAGACAACGTGATGAAACACAACACGTAGCAAACCTTATACACAAACGTAATCATATCTAAGAATATCCAAACTAACCCTAACCGAAATTAACTCTAACCTACCATCTAACCAGCTAAAATGTGCAATTAATTAAAGATCCAGTGTGTAGAATGCTGTAGCATCTAGCGGTGAGTTTGCAGATTGCAACAAACTGCATCCATAGTGGTTAACTATGAACTATGATTATCACTATCTATTATATGTATTCATCCTTAATTTCGATAGCAGTTAGCAATATAATTAAATGTTTACTTTACTTACTGCGATTTCTAAATATAGGTGGCTGATGAAGCTTCAACTGACTAACGAGATTCAGAGAACTCAAGGACGGGAAGACGTTGGGGTTTCGTAGGTGAACCTGCGGAGGGATCATGAACGTGTAAACGTCTTGAAGTCTTAAAGGCAAAACATTTGGGTCATAGAAATGCGGTGTTTGGAGTGTGGTGCTGAAGCATCCGCTATTGTAGGAACGTAAACTATCGGGAATAAGTAATCACCAAGTCACAGATAGTTCGGCGTATGCCGTAAAGCAATGTAATCGTGTTCCCACTAGATGGCGACATTTAGTAAAAGTAGATGGCAAGCGTCACGTAACGTATGTCAAAAATATTCGACATACATATGCATTGTAGTCTTAATGTTTAAGAGGACTGTGGCCTGTTTAATGATGTATTAATTGTTTAATTTAATTGCTGAATTACTTTATAATACATTATCATGATTCAATGCACTGCAATAACATCTGTGTGTATTTGGGTTTGTGGCACATTGAGAGAGAGAGAGAGAGAGAGAGAGAGAGAGAGAGAGAGAGAGAGAGAGAGAGAGAGAGAGATTGAGAGAGAGAAAAGAGATGAGAATATGCCAGAAACCTGATTTAACTGACAGGGAACCAGATAAAAGGCCAGTCTTTTGGGTTTCCTCATTAGGCCAGAGATAGAGGTTACTCCAGGTCAGCTGCTATCACTGACACAGATTCCAGACAAAGAGAACAATCTTACTGTCCATCTGGGAATTGTACTGACCACTGATGGAATTGCTCAACCAGACATTTAAGCAACATTATTTTTCCTATGGACCTCATTCCTCTTGTGGCCATTTTTGTTTCATCCTGCCTCTCAAACACGAGCAGGGTGTTGTAACTGAATGCAGAATTCCACATGCTGGTTCAATACCCAGCTAGTGTTTAGAATGGCAGTTAAATTCAAATGTCTGAACCTTAATAAATACATTGGTGTCATGTGGTTCAAATGTAAAATATTAAGTTTAAATATCATTCGACTATTCTACTAAAAGTTTCTCTCACGCCCCCCGTTGGCATGTGAATTACTTATGCAAATCATTTGGCAGTTCAGTTGAAGGAACAGGGTAGACTGGGATATTTTCAGTCATTAATTCAGTGGGGCCAATGGCCAAATAACTTCCACTCCAGTTACCATAGTTGTATTGTGCTGCTGCTGCCGCCGCCCCTGCTGCTGTGTCTGTATTCAATAGCAGCCAGGAACTTGATAGAATTAAAAGAGAATAACGGACCACTTGTTGTCTCGGTGTTCAGTAGGCTAAACACACCATAGCTGCTGTGGAGCACTGCGAGCCGGGCCCTGGAACAAGTAGATTCCAGGAAGAATGAATGGAACTAAAAGGTGGTAAAAATACCCTCTCCATGAAGTGAGACTAAATACAAATGTTACGGCATCAACTATTTATGTTGAATACTATTCATGAAACAGGATGTGAAATATGAGTAAGATAAGATGTTCTTTATTAATCCCATACAGCACAGTAAAATAAATTAAAAAGAAAATAAATGTAAAATATGAATGCGCAAAGAACTAAAGAAAGATCCAAGGTCCAATGTTGTTGTTGTATAATCGTCTAGAATTTGTTCATTCAGAAAATACATTATTTGTTATTTGCTATAAGCAGATGATAACTAAGTCAATAAATAACAAATATTTAGTTATATATGCTCTTTGATTTTATTGATGTATTGGCATTGGCTCTATGCACCTCAATTGCCCAATGTCCCAGCAGAGCTCCACTTTGTATTGGGAATGGTGGGGAATAAGCAGGCCTAAAGACAGATCATTTGGAGAACCGTCAGCATATGGTTACTGGTAAACAATGCTAATTGTGCACATCATGCAGCCTATATATCTTCATTACTTACGTTACTGTTTAGCCTCCTGACATCTGCCATGTCATGCCAGCCATCAAATTTTCACACAGTTGGTCCAAGCTATTGAACGTTGCTTCAATGTAATAACACCACAATTTAAATCAGCTTATCCCAAGGAGGCATCGTCAGCCCCCCCTTCTCCCCCTCCTTGTGCACACCACCTCCACCACCCACAGCTCTCCAGAAGGTTACTCCAGGCCACGTCCCCACTACTGGGTTCAATCCACTTGCTGCTCCAGGACTGGCTGAGCCTCGTCCCATCAGCCCAGCTGTCACCTGGGACCAACCAATCACAGAGAGCCCCTTTGTTCTGTCTTTAAGTTGGATACAAATGTGGAAAGGCATAGAAAATCTTGTGAAAAGAGAGGGGGAGGGGGAGGGGAGTGGTGGTTGTGGGGGGAAGGGACTACTCGTTCAAAAATGAAGCTTTTGAATAAACATTGAAAATATTAAAACCTTTTTAGTAATACAAGTAATTTATTGATAAACATGGTTGACAGAGCTTTACAAACATTACAGTATTACATGTTAATGGATTGCTAGCAAAAAGATGGTTTTCCAATACATTTGTTTCATGTTAAAAAAACAAGATCAGGTGCACATTTTTGCATACAGTTAAAAACAAATTCAGATGGTTTCCCACGCTCAGATGGCCTCTCTGGCTGTGAGGTAGTCTATCTTATGCCTTCTCATATGTGCGGATGGCTTGGATTCCCCCAAAAGTCAGGGTCTGAGAGAAAAACAAAGTTGCAAATAATGTGAATATTGAGAACTTGTTTAATCAGAAAATAGATTATTTTCAATTTGCTGTAGACACATAACTAAATTGATGCATAACAAATACCCCTATATATGCTTTGATTTTATTTATGCATTGGCTGGATGCATCTCAATGGCCTTATGTCCTCAGTGACCCAGTGTCCCAGCAGAGGTCTGCTTTGTAACAGGACTCGGGACTGTAGCCTCATCAGCAATTCATTCATCACTCACCATCACCATCTTCCCGTCCTTGAGTTCTCTGACAAACCTGGTCTCCTTCCCATCCCACTTCTGCACTTGGACAAGTTTGTCTCCTTCCATTGTGAAGGTAGACTGAAAGCCACACATTTTTACAAACAATTATGGTTTCTACACGTTCATTGACAGGGGGTAATCAATGGGAGTTTATTTTACCGTAAAAAATGTAATGAACGAATTTGTAGCAGAATATGACTTATGTTTCATTTGTTAGTTGTATGTTTATTTAATTGATATACATTTGCCTTTTAATTCAATACAAATAAATCAATATCAATCAAGTACAAACTTACTGATAAACAACCCATTATCTCAATAATATTCAACTTACTTTAACATTGCGGTCATCAGCTGTCGTCTCGTCAAACTCCTCACCCAGCTTGCCGGACACCTCGGTGTTCTTGAAGGTGCTTTGGGTCTTGACCACGACTTTGTCATCCTCGTGACTTATTATAATGGTGGGCTTGGTGACATTGCCCACTTGCCTTGTGGCGAAACCAACACCTAATCAAAAAAAACGATGTAGGCTTAAGAGCCAATATAAATATAGTAGCTACTATTGGCTACTGTGTCCCTGCAACATTGGATTTTTTAAGCTATAACAATGAACAATTTTCAATATAAGTTATGTCTGTTCAATATTTACAACAAATTTAAATATTGATATTACTTTTGCTATATACAAAAGTATGATTAGAAATAAAAGCAACCTACCAAGTTCCTTCATGTATTCATCAAAATTCTGACTATCGACCAATTTCCATGTGGCACAGAATGCATCGACCATTTTGGCAATATGATAAGTCCGCTCCAAATAACGGTGGTGCTGATGGTCTAGAAAAGACGCCCTAGGGACTGGACAGTGAATCCATAGCAAAGTCCGCCAGCGAATATAACCCCGGAAAGTGGGTGGAGATTCGCCGGAGCCAGTCGCTGCAACGACCAATGTCACACGTTGACCATTGATTGGTTGAAAGGTTGGTGAGAAATTGCGATTGCATTAGACATTTATTGCATGCATGAGGTATACGCCAAAGCACATCACCGTTAAGATTTCACAACGACTGTTGTCGATGAGTCTAGTAGTCTCAAACGACAATTTACTGCAATTACGGTCCTTTTTTTTAAATCTTGTATTGGATACAATGCTGACGATAAAATAGATTGATAGTATGTCGTCATTTCCCTCATAGATCGCGCTATATAAGCTCCAAATAACTTCCAAATGAAACACTATTGAAGACATAAGATAAGATTTTGACACACACACACACACACACACACACACACACACACACACACACGCACACGCACACGCACACGCACACGCACACGCACGCACACGCACACGCACACACGCACACGCACACACGCACACGCGCACACACACACCTAACTAATAAATCAAGTCTGTAGTGCTTGGCACTTCATGCCAGATGACAATTGAAAAATGATTTGTGCCAAAGGATAC
>OMKQ01044222.1:7655-21173 GCA_900302335.1 Phycis phycis
CCCCCCCCGTACTCTGGACAATCTGGACAATCTGTCATCTGTCTCATCTGTCTCTTGCACTATTATCCTTTGTCCTTTTGCACTTTTTACCGTTATTACCGCTATTGCTACCATCAGTATTACCAGTAAATTCGTTATTGTCCGTACTGCTGTACTGTTCTTTTGCACTGTCAACACTCACTACTGTTTGCACTATCTGCACTGTCGTTTGCACTGTAAATTACAACAATTGCAATATACTACTGTTTCCAATATACTACTGTTTGCACTATTTATGCTACTATGCTGCTATATCCTACCTCATTTAACAGAAGTTTCCGACCGCATATTGCATATTTATTCTTATTACTTGCATTGTCTGTCTTGCATGTTTACTTTAGTTTTCATATTAGGAATGTCCTGTCCTACATGTTGTGCCTGTGCACTTTATCTGTTTCACCGTGGGAGGGTGAGAAACGTACTCTCTATTCCTTTGTATGTCTTGCCATGTGAAGGAATTGACAATAAAGCTACTTTGACTTTGACTTTCATGGTGAGGTTGCATGTTACAACCAGATTACAGCCCCCCCCCCACACACACACACACACACTTCCAACGACTGTGTTGGCCTGTAATGGCCTATTTGTGTCATGACCCTGACACACCAAACCGACGTCAAAGAACTAGCCGACTGTCGCCTCCCGTCGCCTCGAGTCTTGGCCAAAACATTGCACTAGAACACGATTTCCAATTTGCGAAAATGCAACAGCAGTTTTCTTATAGCATCACCCTCATTCAGTCTCAAGCCAATCTTTACTTGCACTGCAGCACGTGAATATAGGTTGCTTTTGATAGTGTGACACTGTGCAGTTGTATCCCAACAGTCTGGTTTTGAATACCAAGCCATAGCCTAGTTTTTATCAAGCCGGGAAATAACCTCAAAAACGAACATCCCAAAAACATGACTGTAATAAAGAATGCACATCCACTTAACCCATCCCACTCATGCCATTCACTCCACTATCTTAACACTTGGAATACAAAGGGTGTAAACTCCATTATAATTGAATCCTCTGAATACGTAGGATGTTGAAAGGACAGAGCATAAGCTGGTCTTCACAGGCTTTATGAGGCGTGTCCCAGAGGGTCAGGCTTCTGGGGAACATGGAATGTGTGCGGTGTGTGGAACATATCATATGCAATATTGTTTATCATAACACTCCTATGCAACAACGGTACTGAAAAAGAATCACAAATGGTTCGTAGTCGTGGGGTTAACATGCCCCCCCCCACCTAGACCAACACATTTGTTAATTTGACTTCATTTGAGGGGAAGAGGACCCACTCCCTATTTAGACATAAAGGACTCATTATATAAGGGCTAAGGTAACTAAAACACAATGATTCTTATTATAGTATATTCTTTTTTTATTATCATACACTAATTATAACTTCTAACTCTTTAGAATATTATATACAATTTCTGCCAAGTCTGTTCCTCTACATTCTACACACTGCACAGTCAGTTGCTGATGAATAAATTATATTGACTCCTAAATCTGATTCCCAGGGCAGAAAGTACTGGTTCATACCCCAATGTCCACAGTATACCATCACTGACAAACGTGCCCTAAACATTACCTTCTCCTTCATGACATACTTCTTCTACGTCAGTTGCTTCAGCTAAATGTGTCTTCTGAATGACTGAATACTGTTCAGAAACAAGTTCTTAACCAATGAGTGAACCAATCCGTACTATTGTTCAAGCTCTCTGTTTCTAATTGCCTTAAACATTCATCAAGTTTACATTACAAAATATGGTTATAGGAAAATAAGTATAATATTATGCCCAGTACACAACCACTCACACAATAGCCATTTTGTTTCATTTCCAGCTATTTCTTGAATCCCTTGATCTTTTTTAATTTGAAGGCCATCCCCTAAAATGCCACAGTGAATGTAAAAGATAGCTATCAACAAGGGTTGTAAAATGAGGTTATCTAAATGCATTTAGGCTGTGACACAGTAAACTTTGAGTGGGACCTTCATTTGCGTTATAGAAATGTCGCACACATCACAATGATCAATAGGCCCATTAAGTGAGCCACAGAAAAACACATTCCGTCCAACATTATGGGCATTCAAAAGCAGCAAACTCAAAATGTAAATGGGTAGGCGTATCCTGTTTATGTGTGACTGTGTGTGTGAGTGTATGTGTGTATGAGGGTGTGTTTTAGTGTGCATGTGTTCTTGTTAGTGAATTCCAAAGAATATTCTTTTTTTCAAGAGTCACATCATTCACCACATAGTGATGACAATTAGGAAATTAAGTGATGCTAAGGCCTAGTGTTAAAAGACAATCTGGGTGATCAAACTATTGTAGCCACATTCCATGGCTAAAACATCCATTACCAATATAATATGGCAACATCATAGATTCTGCCGAAGTGAGCCTGCCTTGCATATTTGAATCTCATTCGTCAGGCCAGACCCATTGTCAACTCATCGCCAAATTATTTATCATATATCTTTTTACGTCTGATAAATTATACCTAATTTCTTTTTTACTTTTGCATGTTTTATGAGCTTGAAAATTAGGCTTGGTATTCACATCCGATCATGTCTAAACCCCATTGATAAAGACAATGTAGTAGCATTTGACTGATACACGTTTAAAACACATGTGAATGTACCATTCACGAGGAACCATGCCCTAGTGAATATAGTGTTCAGGCATCTAGCTATCATCCCTGTTATATTCTACAGGTAGTGGACTCAATAATTCTGTTCAGAGGACGACTGTGGTTGTTTGGGTTGTTGGACTGCTTCTTCCTCCGCTGTGGGAAACATGTTTTCTGGCGAACAACTGAAGCATCCCAATGACTTGAGCAGTGGTAAACAACCTCGGATTCGCCTCTGCTGCATCACCACCCCGATGTACATTATTTTCCAATAACGGGTCACTGTAGTAGTTTATTCCTTACATATTGTCCCGGTTTCCCAAGCTCAACAGACACTTACCTGCCTTACATGTCATTGTCTCATTTGTTTTAGTAAGCAATCCACATTATTGCACATGTAATTAACTAAACAATTCAAATGTAGGAATAGCTCATTCAACGTGGACATGTACATGATGTACACGTACATGTACAACCTTTTTATTGGTGGAATATCATCGTTATAAAAGATTTGTGTTTATGGAGAAAATAAAGCAATGAAAAACTGTGTGTGCACTATATCTCAGCTCATTGTCTTGAGATGTAGCCTAAATAAATTCATAAACACAAACAAACAATTCTAACAAGGACTACTGAATAAATAAAGAACATTAAGCATTGTTGTGGTGAACATACTCTGTCAAATCAGGAAAGGAAAGTAGAAATATAAGTGATCATTACTGCCATACTTTTCTAACTAATCAAACTTCCACTCAAACCCAGGAGACAAATTACGTCATTATTAGAAAGCGTTCAACAGACTTTCTAACAATGTTTATTTCAAAATAAAAGGCTCCTACTTGTGGCTTTGTTCCCAAATGCCGTGTGAGTTATCTCCAGCACATTGAGGCCCAGGGTCCCACTGGAGCCACTGTCTGCTGCTTCCGGAGGTTTAATGATACTCTCCTTTTTCCTCTAGATCCTCCACAGCCAATGAAATCCGCCACGGACGCCTCCTTGCATATATTCAAATAAAAGTGCAAAGAGGCAATCCCATGTTTTCATTTTTGCATCCTTTTTCAGCTTGACAATAAGGAAAACAAAAGTGCAGAAACACATTTCCAACACGTTGTATTGATTTTGGACAGGCTTACAGAGAGCAAGGGGACCAGTAAAAAGGGATATAGTGTGGTATATGCAGACTGCATGCATCATAGAAAAGTAGAGTTGAAGCTTGTGCTTTCATTAGTTAATGTAACGCTACTGGCCAGCAGCAGACTGGCTAGTCATGTATTTATGTGTTTATTTGCACATTCAGTTCTTTAGATCAACATCATTGATATAGCAACCTATATAATAGGTTATATAAAAGGCTAATTGCATAATAAGAATAATTTAATTTGATTAATAATAACAATAATTTCAAGAGAAATGCAGAAGTAGGTAAAATATAAGATAGCACTTTATTAAACCCAGATGGGAAGTTCTGGGGATGAATATCCCAGTGCTGACATACATCTGAAGTGTCACATGCACAAACTAAGCATGATCACACACTTTCTCAAACAGTAAGAGCTTAAAACTCAACACTGAACCCCATCAATACCCCATACTCAAACTAAGCAGTGTCATCGCCTAATGCCGGATTAAACAACTTTTAATTAATTAACGGCAAATAGAAAGCAGGTAAATAGATCAGATTTGTTTTGACTGGTGAAATAAACGGTTGATGAAACAGCTGACCTTGTCACAAGGATTCAATGACTACCTTCACATTGGAAACACAAAATATGGAACATTAGGTATTGAGTTAGTTAGCTGGTGGTTGGCAAGATTATTTTTTCAATTATCTTTCAATCTTTTACCTTGGGCTTTGTTGCTATTTATCCTATGTTCTATATTTGTCCTCTTCTGTCTTGGATTTGGTATGCTACTGAATAACTTGAATGTCCTTTAGGGTCAATAATGTCTAATCTATATATCTATCCATCCATCCAACTTTCTTTCAGTCTATCTCTCTACCTATTCATCTATCTACCCATCCATCCATCTATTTACTTATCCATATATCTGTCTAGTTAGTTAACAACTTAGTTACATGGTTGGTTGGTTAGTGAGTGAGGTCGTGAGTGAATTGTTTGGTTAGTAAGTAGTAAGGAGTTAATTACAGAAACCCACTACTCACTGATTTCAAATCAATAACATAATCCATCCACACTGTTCCCATTCCCTCTTTTCATGAATGCTCTTTGACAATGAAAACAAGTTAAGGGCTATTTGACTATTTGACTATTTTTGTGCATGTAATGCATGCATTGTCACTGGCAGAGGACAGTGTTCTTCCCCAAAATAATCACCCATCACCCCTGAGCAGCTGGTCGCAGCTGAGAGAGAAGCGGGCTCTTATCCAGTCGTGGTGCCCGGCCAGACTAATGACTTAGATATAGATTTACATTTAAAAAGAAAAGCCCCACCATCGGCCCAATACAAGCTAACAACACAGCAACCTACTTCCACTGAGATGCTTATTAAAATCTGCATTTCAACTTTGTTCAATGATTTAGTCTCCAGGCGGTGTCAGCCTCACCCCAGGCGGTCTGCATCCCCTAACAAGAGCAGGGCTGAAAAGTAGGACCAGCATGGCCAGTCAAATTGAACACACTCAGAGCAAGGCACATAGAAGCCTCCTTCTATTTCTCACAAATGGCAATAATGGATTTGTTGCCATTCTGATTTACATTTAAATGAAACCTTTTCTTTCTTTTTTTTCTCCACCAGTGCTGCCAATAACAAAAAATGTGTTCTCGACCCCTCTAGCCATTACTAAGGGAAAGTATACCGATTAGAGTATTAACATCTAGACTAACATCTAGAGCTAAATCTGGATTGCGAACTAGGTCAATATGTAGACCAACATTTAGATTTACATCTGGATCAATATCTAGATCTATATCTGGATCAATAGCTAGAGCTACATCTGCATCAATATATAAGTCAATATTTAGATCAACAAACAGCTGCTCCAACATCTGGTTCATCTAGACACTGAGCCATTTCATGAAACAGTTGTGTACACACTGTATTAGATAGATCAATAAATATAATATTTGATGGACACAGGAGTGACTACAGAAGATGGATACACTGAGCAGTGTCAAAGTGATCCCAGCAGTATGCATGTGTGTGTGTGTGTGTGTGTGTGTGTGTGTGTGTGTGTGCGCATGTGTGCCTGTCTGCCTGCCAGTCATGATTACAAACGGTGTGTTTATCAATTCCCAAGGAATTACATGAAGACTACGGGTAGACTCACCATTGGTGCCAAGCAGTCCTGTCTTTACTAATCTCCCATGTCTTGCCTCACATGCGAGCCCTGCCATGGCCAGGAAGGGTTTTGGTTTTTGGATTGTCTGTGTGTGTGTGTGTTTGTATGTGTGTATGTGTGTGGGTGGCAGTATATAATAGAATTGCTCAGGGAATGGGTGTCAATTCAGATTGATTCCGGGGCTCCAGTGCAGACGGAATTCCAGTCCAGAGCAGCTTCTGCAATAAAGCTTGGAGAGTCAATCCAGGAACAAACACACCCGAGTGTAATCGACATCTCTGTAGTCTGTCATGACCAATATTATCCAGCATGTCGAGCGGTGGCCCTGCCTGCATCTCCGTTACATACATACATAACACAATCACATGACATGAGACCAATGTGATGGACATATTACAACACTCCTGGTTGTTGGCAATTAACCATATGAACCATTCTAGGAATTGAATCAATTGAGTCAATAGTTCAACAATAGAATGAAGTTTTAAAGGAAAACCTTAATATTTTAGATGAAACGTGTTATAGCAAGTTGCAGAGTATTGCTTTTGATTAAACATAGACAAATGTTTACTGAGAAAACATAGGATAATGTTAATATGGACTCAAATAGCACGCATCTATTGGTTAGATGCATGTTATTGGAGGAGTTGACTGTTATTGGTCACCTTACCAGGTAACATACATTCTGGTTGCACCCACACCAAATCTAAACCTAGAATTTGGGAGTGGCTTGAGCAAGGCAGCAAAAGCCTGAACGGAAAGATTTTAATTTTCCTTTCAGTAAAACCATTGTTTAACTTAATTCATGGTGGATATTTGGACAAAGAGAGAGACTGTCAGACTGGTCACGAGACCACAGATAATGTTTACAGTTTTAATCATAGATTCAGAGAATACCCTCTTCTTTATTAGATATCATTCACACTCACAAGACATACTTATTTTTAAAATGGTCAGGGTTACATCTGGTTGTTTGCTGCATATCTTATTTGTTAGTTAAATACGGTCCATTGATGCCGAGCTGGGATTAAAATTGTTTGCCCACAGCAGACGGTTAGCTTGTGGTAAACACAAATGAATCAAAGCAATGAACAGGGTGTTAAGTAAAATATGAGTAGCTTTTTCTCAGACTGAAAGCTATTGTTTAAAATAGGAGATTAAATGAATCAATATTTAATTAGAGGAATCTTTAAATCACACAGCCTTTTTCAATGTACATGCTTAAGATATTGGTTACGGTTTACATTTAAGCTTGGGATTGGATTCAGGTAACACCTTAGATTAATTTTTAGGCTTAGGTTTAGGTTACGGCTTAGCGATGGGTTTAGAGAGTTTCGATTTGGTTAATTAATTGATTCAGGCTAAGGCTTTGATTCAGGTTCAGGGGTGGTGTCCAATGTGGGCATATGAGAACCTGAGATTGATGAAGTGAGTCATGAGTGAGATACATTTATGATAAAGTACAAATAAAAATTACTTGGGCAGCAAGGTGGTAAGTGAAGACGGGTGGGCGGAGACACAGCCATGAGAAGATCTGCCATTCCCGTGGCGGAAGCTCCATAGATGTGGGCTTTTACCCACCAGCAGAATGTATGTCACCAGATGATAAAAGTAGCAAAGCAATTAGCATTCACATATGCATTATTTATGTTGTTTGGAAATTCCCCGACCAGACTTAAAGTCGAGCAGCAGATAACACATTTAAGTACAGAAATGCTGTCAACACTGCTGAGATTATAGATTATTATTGTCTTTCATGTTTGTTTTCATCAATTAAGTTCCAAACTATATCAAATTAGACACTCAAGAGGAGTAGTTAGCCATCTGATGCAGGTAGGGTTTTAAATGATGGAGAAGGCAGGTCTTGGGTCATGATGATAAAGGGCGTGTATCTCCATTTCCAAGGCATTACATGAACTGGTAGACTTATCCTCCATGCCCAGCATTCCCATCTTCAATAATCTCCCATATCTGGCCTCACACACTAGCCATGCCATGGCAAGGAAGGGTTTTAGTATTTGTATTGTTTTTATTGATTTCCTCTGGTTTTTACAGGAGGATTTTTAGGCCTGGCTGCCCATGGCACAGAGCGGGTTGCTGACAATCAGATGGTGGTATCCGGGCTTTACAGTAAGAGATTCATGAAACTGCAATCTGAGGCAGAAGTTTAGCTCGACACCAACAGCCTCTTCGTCCTCCTGAGGGTCACATGGCAGCTGGGCATGGGGTCAGAGATCAGAACAGTCCAGCTGTTTGTAGAGCAGGGTGATGAACCACAGTCTGTTTCTGTCTCCGCTCTCTCTCCCTCTCTCAGACAGAATATAATAACACCCTCCCACTATGAGCTGCACACAAACACCCTCTTTATGGTCTGATTGCAGCCCTGGTGGTCATCTAACGTTTGCCCACTCAGCACGCAGAAGGAAAATACACGGAAGTACTCCAGAATGGGAGCACAGCGTCTCATGTGATTCAGTAGATTGTTCACTTGCCTCGTATTCCTTCATGGAACAATGGCTGACAGACTAGTGGTTGGGGTGGATGGCTCTTGTTGTCAGGAATAAAATGAAGGGACTTTTCATACAAACGGATCTTCAAGTGCCTTTTTAGTTTTTTTCTGAAGATTTGAGAGTAAGGAAGACCAATATTGATAGTATGAATTGTGAAGTTGTATATTTAAATGTTGATGGTTTTGCGATGACTTTTCTTGTGTGTTTGTGTTGGATGAGATACAGAACCATGTGGAGACTATTTGCTCACCTAGCAATACATTGATACTATACAGTGAACGTTCACACTAACCTTTTTCTTACATTTCCTGAACGTTTTATAAGACACCCTCAAATAGAGATACTAAAAGAGGTGTGACATTGCTGTTGTGTAAAATAAGCTTAGATAAGAAAATAAGCTTTGACAAGAGTTTGTTGATGATACCTTTACTGCTCTTTACATGTGGCCTCTCCACTGCATCTACTTCCCCGTGCCTCACTGCATTGGTGCATGGCTGCATTGGCACATGGCTGTATTGGCGCCAGGCTGTATTGGTGCATGGCTGTATTGGCACATGGCTGTCTTGGTGCATGGCTGTATTGGTGCATGGCTGTATTGGTGCATGGCTGTCTTGGTGCATGGCTGTCTTGGTGCATGGCTGCATCCCTATAGGTGCACTATGGCAGCACGACTGAAAACTGTTTCATCTTCACCTTCATAGTCAACCAGCCCAGAGAGAAAGAAAACACGACTGAAAAGGAGAGCAGGCAAAAGGGGACTGTGATAAAAGAAAACACATTTGCATTGTTTCTGCAAAAACATGATTCTCACAGAAGCTTATTTCACTAGTGACATCAAGGGAGCCATGGTCGTTTCTATGAGTAAAATAAGCAAGTAGTTTTCCTGCAGTAATTAGAGAAAAAGCAACATAATTTAGGGAAGAAACATCATGTGCAGTCATTTCTCAGAGGAACGACGATTAATGAAGCTTCGTTTTTACATTAACACTGGGAATTAATCTAAAGTTGTGATTCTAATAGAAACTAATGACACCACTGATGGACACCAGTGAAGCAGAAATCAATCTCACACCGGGCTAGGCAGGTGGCAGCGAGGAAGGCATGTATCTCATTTGAAATTGCTTTGACAATCTGAATTATTATTTGCAACACAAAGGCAGTGGTGGCAGACAGTCGGGGGATCCTTATCCTGTTTACCCGCGACAACAGTAGTAAACAGCAGTATAATATATGCAACGTGTGAGCTGTTCATCATGTTTATATTACATACATACAGTATAGTGTACAGTTATCTGTTGTCCCTTCCCTCCCTGCCGCGGTGCTGTTTTCCCACGCTCTGCATACAGAGTAGCCGAGTTCAGACGGGCGCTGGCAGCGCCTTATACATATTCACCACACCTTCTTTAAAGGTCGCCCTCAGAAAGCCGTAACCGGTTTCCTTTATAAGAGGAACGGCTGCCCCCGCGGCTCGGAGCCGGCCAGGCGTATTCATCACTGCCAGCAGGAGGCCAGGCCGGCCCGGCGCCACCCGGCGGACATACGTCTTGTTTGTCGTGAAGGCGGAGGCCCTCCATTACAACCGCGTTGCAGGGAGACTTTACAATTAGTGTTCCGGGAACGGTTAAAACGTGTTCATGAATGTTGATAAAGGAAATGTGTTTTTTTGTTTTTTAAATGACTGTGGGACAGCCTTGTGTGTGTGTGTGTGTGTGTGTGTGTGCGTGTGTGTGTGTGTGAACTTTGATGAGTATTATTTTTGTTTTACTTGAACATTCACCTCATCTGAATAAAATATTACCATACAACTCTCATCTTCTATATCCAAGAATAGGAATGGATTCAGCTTTATTCTGTTGTATCCTTCTCCTTTTTTGATTTCCTCTTGAGGTGTACTCTGTGAGGGATACATTGACTCAAAAGGTGAAGTTTGTACACCTGTGTTTATGTTTCATGTACATGATAATCTGTATGTATGCACATATGGAAAAGCGTTTGTGTGTGTGTGTGTGTGTGTGTGTGCGTGCATCTGCGAATCAGAGAGTATTTTGCGGGTGCTGGTATGGTGCTTATTTAGTTATCTCTGAGCAAGGCATCAGTTGCTAGTTTATTTCCCGGCTGGCATATGAGACACAGCACGCTGCTGTGTGTTTGCATAACCAGTGACAGCCTTCTCAGATAACAAACATACCAAGCAACAGAAACTTGTTGCTGCGCACACCTAGGCATTGTGATTATATGCGATTGTTTATGTTACATTTGCTATATTTGTGTTACATTTGCTGCCCTGTCAAAATATATGTATGACCTCAGTGTAGATCAAATGAAGACCATCCCAATGCTTTTATGTGGGACCAATACATATTGAACCTGCATAAATTATACAAACTATAAACTGAGTTTCATTATATAATCAACAACGCAACAACTGCATTTTGCTTGATAAGCAACAAATGTCAAGTGAATAGCGACTATCCATCTTTAGACTGTAGTTGTAGATGAATATCATACTTCATTTTAATATCATATATCATTTGAGATATACATGTCTTATTTGTGTCAGGTGAGATTCAACTTTGTGTTTGCGATTTGGTAAGTGCATATAAACTAATCAAATAAGTATCATGTGATTATCACCAACATAAAACCTGGCACAGCATGTCATATGAGTTAACAGTGCCTGTCTTTCAGTTGCATATCAACAAACTATAATTTGGGCTATTCAAGGGGAATATCCTCGTCCCATCCTAGTTGAGTGTTGTAAATAAAAAAAAAGTGTACTAAATGTCTATTGATGAAAAGTAACGAGTATCGATCAAAAGTAACTTACATGGGTGTCTGTTGCATATTCAGTAATCCAAAAATCCAAACATAAACAATAAATAAATGCATATTCATATATACATAGTATATTGTACAATATATATATCCATTGTCATATAATTTTCCAAAGTGTGATAACTTATAGTAGTGGGATTTTATTATACTACTATATACACAGCCACTGGTAAACTGGTACGGGTAGCAGTAGCTCAGTGGGCAGAGCGGATTGTCCACTAACCGGAGGGTTGGCAGTTCCATCCCCACCTCTAAATGTCCACATGTCAAACCTCACAAATGTACTGATTGTAAGTCGCTTCGGACAAAAGCATCTGTTAAATGTCCATTGTCACCATGTCCAACTGTCACCATTAACGATAGCATCACTATTGCTGATCTCTGGTGAGTAGAGAATACAAAGGGAGTGAATGAAAAGCGGAAATAGCAAGCACAAACATTAGGATCCACGTGGACAAGTGCAAAACCAAAATAATAATCAATAAATCAGCAACTGTCCTGCAAGTCCTGCAAACAAGCGTAATACCAGGCAGGCCGCTGCATTTGTTTCGGTACCCCACACCCGCAGCTTAAACACTCCACCCCCATTCAGATGAATGGGGTTTTCACCGCTAAGCGTGATTTGGTGTGAATGAGCCCTCAGGGTGAAGCAGCAGGATGGAACAGGGGTGTTTTGGTGACGTGTTACATGCGCGACCCAACACTGGGAGATTTCAAAAGCAGCTACCAGCAGCAAAGAAGAACACTCCAGCTATGTGTTGCATAGTAGCTGAATCCTGCCTTCCCATGTTTTGTTTCGAGTCTGGGAACAATTAGCTGACTGGGTCCAGTTGATGTTAAAGGTCTAGAGGGTTCATATAGCAAAAGTATTTCAATGATATGCTTGGCCCTAAATGGTTTAGTGATGTATAGGTGAGCACCAATATTTAGAAATCTGTCCTCTGACCTTGCAAATATTTCTGAAGATTTGTAATATATTGTTATACCTAGAAAGTACTGTAGATTGGTTTTGTTAGAAATACAGGCATTTAAGAATTGGTGTAATGTGTCTACATTTTTGGGGTATTTGTATGAACTGCATTCTGAACAAGCTGTAGCTGCCTAAGAGCTTGTTTTGGAAGACCTGCAAGGATACCTTGACACTAATCTCACCTACGGGTAATAAAGGCATGGGCAAGTCTTTCAAAGTCTTATTTAGTCTTAATTAGTCTTGTTGTGTTTTTCAAGTTAGTATGCCGATTTTATCACTGACTTGATGTGGCAGTTGAAATTTAGATCTGAATCCATTATAACGCTATCCAGAATAGATTTCTGGCTTGGTCTTTTTTTAAGGAGAGGGACTCATGGTGTAGGCTAACTTTCAGTCTGTCAACTTTGGCAACAAAACAATTATCTCAGCGCTCTCCTTATTTATTTGTAGGAAATTCTGGCACATCCAGTCCAAGACCTGTTCAATGCGCTGTCACATCAGGTCTATAGGACCATAATCAGTTGGTAATAGGGCTATATAGATTTGTGTCATTTGCATAACAATGTAAAGCAATGTTGTTATTTTGCATAATTAGCACTAGTAGGAGCATTTGGAGGTTGAATAAAGATGGTCCTGGGATTGAACCTTGGGGGACTCCACACATCAAGTGAGTTAGGTCCGATAGATAGTTACGAATGGAGACAAAGTAGTTCCTGTGTTGCAGATATGACCTAAACCAGTTTCAGACTGCGAGCCGCACCTGATTTTCCAATCTGTCCAAAAGTATTGAGTCGTCAACAATGTCGAATGCAGCACTGAGGCGCCAATGTTGTTAATAATTTTGCTGGAGTCTGTGTTAAGACGAATATAATTTTCAACTTTATTAAGAGTTTAGTCAAGGTTCAGTGCTATGAAGGTGTCAACATTTTGACTGAGAGTTGTCATAGTAGCCAGTTGAGGCCAAAAAAATCATTAAGTTGCTGGAGGACAACTTAGTCCATAGTCTCTGAGGCCAGCTTTGATTGACAGGGAATAGTTATTCAATTCGGCCGGTTGTGACTAAATTACATTTTGTTGACTATGACTATGTCATAACACAAAAAGAGAGTGTGCCAGGCACTGATGTAGGCAAGCTTGGGTCCAGCTGATTATGCAAGACTTCCTTAGTATCCGATCTACGGCAGAACCCATCAGAACGTCAGTAGTAGTCAGTGCTGCTGTCACTTAAAATCACATGGGGC
>OMKQ01044257.1:0-12855 GCA_900302335.1 Phycis phycis
GGCGCGTTGGGGAAGCTTGAGGGGCCGCTTGCGAAGCATTCGATGGTTTGGGCTGGGAACACAAAATAAACCTGGTGCACGACTGGCCGAATGGACTTTGTCAAGGTCATCATCGACGTTGATTTAGAATGAACAGTTAGCTTACAGGTTCATATATATTGTGTGTGTCCATGTGTGTATGCATGTGTGTGTGCTGAATGAGACACTGTGAGAAACTATTCTCTATTAGGTCACTCTTTGAAATCTTCTGTTATGTGCATTTAAAGTACAGAGCTATATATAGTATACACAAAGTAATCTAGATAATAGTGTGTAGAACAAATGTAGAACAATACCATGCAGGACCAGACCCTGCATGATGGAAGCTAGCAATGAAACGGGATCAGATTAGGTTAATGTAAGAATGGCGACAGATATAGGGTATTACACTGAAAAGCCCTTACCTTTGTCACCATGACCACTACAAAATTTTTCTCATCAATTTTGTACTCTTTCAAGGGAACATCATCATTCAAAATTTTACCTGTGACAGAGAAAGAAGATGAAAGACGCTTTGTCTCTATTAAAAATGCTAATCAAAGAAAACCAAACTTTATCTAAAACAACAAAATAGGAGAAAAATGGTACTGTGACAAATCATTCATGAAAAATGTCGGCAACAATGGTATTTTGTCCTTTTTTTGTTTAAGTGAGGCATTTGATTAAAGGTTTTGTCTATTGACCAGTTTTGCCTACAATGTACTTATACATCTACAACAACCAACCTATGTTGACAATAAAACATCTGTGTAATAGCATTCAGTGTCATGATCTTGTCATATTGTATGATATCACTAGCAAAAACAGGCCAAATTATTTCAATTTTCAAAGGTTAATATAAGACTTGTGGATTATTCATGCGCTTTCCCCCAAATGTGTTAGTCTAATTCCAGCTCAATTATAAATCACATTTTCAGTTAGTGCCACTGTCACCTCTGTAAAATATATCCTCTTGCTCACCTGCATAGATTAGTTTTTGCCCTGTCACTGGGAAGGTATCTTTGCCTCTTTCCTTTTCTACCTTCTCCTTTAGAGACTTCACCTGAAATGCAATGACAGGTCAAACACTCATCGTCAGCACATATGACCCCATAATTGTAGGCCTATTAGTAGACCCGAGTGAGGCATCAAAAGCTGATTTAGTTTTCTCCTTTTGCAGCCTGTCCAACACAGGCTACAAAAGAATAATACACACTTAATCGATACTGTTATCTACAAGTACACCCAATTGTAACAATAAATATATAGGTCTATTGGAAGTAGGCCTAAATAAAGGGCACATGGGCTGACTGCTTTTTATAATAACACATTCTACAGAAGACCACCCAAAGAGCCATGCTGTAAGCCAGTGTTGTAGGACATGTCCAGAACGCCCCCCGGAGCCCCCTGGTCGGTCTGCCCAGCAGGGACACTACTTTCCATCCATTGAGGAGGGTTGTTTCAAAAAAAATATTGCACAGTCATTCACGGTGAGACACAAAGCTGTGAGGTCAGAATTACAAAACGCGACCAGAGACGCGATTCTAAATCGCCCGCTAACATTTGGAACAATGAAGGAAGATCCTTTGAACAAATACAACAAAGTAAACAGCACGCCTGTGTTGATCATGAAATCTCCCCCAGCTAGGCCCTTCCTCCTGCTGGGGGGAGATTCCGTCCCCCTGACCTGCTCGTGTTTACTTCAGCCCCCCTAACTTCTACTCACCGTCCATTCTGGATCTATCTGAATTTTGAACGTTTGTTGCTGGAGGGTCTTCAGCGTTATCGTCTGCATCTTTTCGACACGTTTGTTGAGTCGCTTTCGGGAGCAAAAACACGGCGTGCTCGCAGAAATATCTTTAGTGTTGCCTTCCCTTCCCGACTGTGTGGTTTCTGTGTGTGTGCGTGTGACTCAGCTGTCTCACTGGGTAGTCGAAGTGGGCTCAGACGCCATCTACTTGCTGCTCGAGACAAGGCACACTGGGGGCGAAAATAGGGTTCCGTTCTGTGCGTCCGTCCGCGTTGCACGGTGGACGTCTGCGTGCGTTCATAACAAGCGCGTCTTTACCACCGAAACGAAACGTCTATTTATAGGCCTATAACGCCAAAAATAATAACACAAAAAAATGACTATGAACCAATCATGAAGATCTATGTGGGCCTTTACAAAAATGTGGAAACATGGAAAGACGCAGATAATCACAGAATCGAGAGAAAGGCTTTATTTTATTGACTGAAATCGAAATCAAGAGACAGTTGGCATTTCGAATAGATCCATAAAAGAAGAGATGTGAATCACAGTTTATCCAATACAGTCTCTCTCCCCCCACACAGGCACACACACAGACACACACACACACGCACACACACGCACGCGCACACACACTTCGGTATTCATCCAGTCTCAAAACTATGAATTCAAAATAATTTATGATTGCACCGATTATAATTGTCTGTGCTTAACATAAATGTTAAGTCGAAGAAAACTAAATTATACTATGGACGAATAACGCTACTATATATTCCCAAAATAGTCAACATTATGAGCAAAGAGTTGATGGATAAATTGATAAATGGATCAAAATAATTTCAATTAAGAGGCAAAGGGAAAATATCTGGCTTTTGACAGTGGTTTAAAACAAATAAAATACAAAACTTCAAGGCATTCCTTTGAGGAGGTGATGATAAGACAAACAAAGTACGAAGCAAAACAATATCTCTTAAAAATCTGTCCTTGATCTTGTCGTTTCCCCCATTAACTTTAGTACTTTATCTGTCGGTCAGGTCGACATCACTTCAGGAGGGTCCATATGGTGGGCTAAAAAGGCTAATTCAATGCAAATAATATCACTAAAATCTTACACACTCTCATTTACTATAGCCGACTGGGACATCCACGAAGAAGACAAAAAGTAAATTTACCAGCAACATGAAGAACCACATAGCGCTGACTGATGAAACCAGCTCAAACAAAGTCAAGTAAATCTATCTTAAACGTTATAAACAAAAATTCTCCAGGGGCAGACAAAGAAGATTTTATCTTTTTTTCAACTTAAGAGGAAAAAAAATGACACAAAATTAAAAAATAAAACTATTAGACTCCTCAACTGCTACCACTGTGAAGCTTTGGCTGCCGCCAGTGTCCTTGAGGTTTTGACATTTTGTTGACGTTGTTGTTGTTGTTGTTTCCCTGCTGGGAGGAGAAGCCCAACAGTCCCTCCCTTGTAGACAAAATGTCCGCCACGCCTCTACAACTCATCCTTCTTCGTGGCCACATCGTCGCCCTCCTCCTCCTCTTCTTCTTCTTGGGGTGCGTCTTCCTCATCATCTCCATCCTGGTCCTGTCCGTCGTCGTCATCGTCATTGTCATCGTCATTGTCATCGTCATCATCTGCACCCTCTGTATCCTTCTTGTTCTTCTCCTCCTCTTCCCTCAACTTCCTGTCTGCCTCCTCCTGCTCATCCTTCATCTTCTTCTCTGGTTCCTAGTGGGGGGGGGGGAGAAAACGCTACTGTGAGGAAAAGGAAACTCATCACAGTGTCTGTGGGGGTCATTTTTAGGGGTTTCTGAAATAAAACTGCAGGAACAGTTCCAAATATGATTATCAACCAGAGATTTCCATTATACGATGACCCTTTCCAACCACTGACACAAAACACTGGGAACAGCATGCTTAACAAGTTTTAAATCGTTCTGGCCCGATGCTTTCTTCCTTCTGGGACTCTTGACTTCAAAGTGTGTGCATTCCATTGTGCAATTTCAACATCTTGAAGTCACCATCTTCACCAAGTCATTGTGAAACCAATCATCGTTTAGCACTTAAAAGTCCATCGTGTTCACAATAACCAAAAATATCTTTGCACAATATCACAAACGTATCGTTTTAGCCATGCAGCCATTCGGCTGCATGGCTAAGAGCATGTTATGACATAACCAACTGTGCCGGCGTGCTAATACCCTAATGAGCACAAAGTGAACCCGCACAGCAGGTTTCATGCAACCGCTGTGGAAGTGCAGCACACACCGTCCAAGGGTGAGTGTGCATGAGCGCTCCTGGCAATTTTGCCGGGTGTTTGGGCAACTGTACGCCCAATGGGATCAAATAAAATAGCTTTTGGGGGTGCATCTCAAATCAATCCGCTAACCATCACTTGAGAACCAAACATGCATTCCACATGATGTCACGTGTGAGGCAGCGGAGAGGTTGATTTCCGGACTCCCCGGTGACAACCATTGTACAAGAGACCCTAACCCTTTAAGCGGGCCAAACGGGTTCGGGCTGTGATAGGGAGGATCGGTCTGGGTAAGTCGAAGGGCGGCTCGATGGACCAATGGCTGGCTGACACCACGCAGCCGAACGCAAGTCGAAGTGTGGTAGCGTGACCGGTAAAAGCATTGTGTCAGACTGTGTGTGGAGCTACATGTAGTTAGCGTTTGTAGTTTTGAAACACTGGTCTACCTTAGTTTTGCCCCAGGTTTGTTCCCCAAACGCTTCGGCTTCTTTCACATCATCGGCAATCAGGAAGTTGTCGAAGATGGTGCCAGATTTTACCTATTGAACAAAACGAAGACAATAACGTATACACGAGAATACAATATTAGTGACACGATATATTGCGATTATGACGGAATAACAATTGCCATTCCACACAGCTAGGGATTGGTGTGGGAGCGAGGGACATCCTTACCTGCCACAAGTCAAGGCCCAAAACAGCAATGCTGTCAAACTTGTACATGGCGTCGTCAGCAGAGTACTCCGGGTTGTCGATCTCTGGGTGAACCCAGACTCCCTTGTAGTCGGGGTTGTCGACCTGCTTGGGTTTCCACTCGCCCTGAGGGAGGAAGAGGAGCACCGCGGTTAACCCTGGAAGTGTGCCGCAGCTCTATGGCACCACAACACAAGCAGGAGTTAAACGTGTGTCGATCTTCTACTAACAATAATGTCATGATATTAGGATAACACTCTCAATATAACCTGCCGGGGAAGTTCTAAGCATGCTAAACCTTGTTAGCATAAAAATCTCAAACATCTGGAGAATTTGCATTAAATCGTTTAGATATCATTTCATTTGTTTGTTTATATTTACAACAAGTTAAATATGCAAATATTCTGCAATTGTGTATTGAATTATTCACGTCGTGTTTATAGTTCAAAGTGGAATGATAAAGCACCTCATAACTGGTCACTCATCAACTCCGCTACCGTACATGCTACGTCTTTGTATATGCTATTACAAATAGTGTATGCCTAGATGTATGTATATTTGTGTATATTATGTATATTGCAACATTCCCATGTGTATTGTTTCATATGTTTATATTTTATTAGATATTTATATTGTACCTTTGCACTGCCATTTCTTCCCGGAGTATTGTAACAAATGCAATTTCCCTCGAGGATTATTAAAGTACTTCTGTCTGTCTGTCACCTCTGCAGTCTTAAAAACAGGAGAATGAATCCAGGGGCAAAGTGATCCGCAGCAGGTTGCCGTGTACAGCAGACTAAGCCCCCGCAAATGTGCTCATATGTCCATGATAACAACCACACATGACTTGCACAGGTTGCCAGCCTCCACCAAAACGTTCCTATGCCAGTTACTAAGTAACTGGCTGGGAAACAGGACCCTGGTGCAAGCATGGTAACCGCTGACGAGCATCGTGTGGAAAAAAAAATAAAACTGGCTTAAGTATGTATGTGTGCGCGTGTGTGTGCGGGGTGTGGGGGGGGAGACTTGTGTTATTATCTACAGTACCGCTTAGCTACACCTAATACTCTGAAACACTAACCCTGATTGCTCCGAGACAGCAGGTGGAAATTCAACCTCCAGAAAAGACGTTGAAGTCCTCCAAGGTCAACCAACAAAGAAGACAGCTGACTTGCACTTCCCTCCCAGCCCGTACAAGTAAGGCGGAGAGATGTACCTGGTACTCTGGGTTGGTGATCATGGCTGGCTCCCACTCTCCATCCATGTCCTCGTCCCAGTCGCTGGGCTTCGTAGCGTCGGGGTCAGGGATCGTCTCTGGCTTCTCCCAGTCCTGCAACACATTGTCAAGGTGAACCCTCGAGACATCATAAAATGGTGGCACCGTTTTATCATCCTTCGTGCACATGTGATTCTGTTTCTCCTGATTGGTCAAAGAAGCTTGGTCACAACACTATTGATTACGACATTAAAATTGCATTGTACAACTGTACAATGCAATTTTACTTCATGACTAATGTGACTGATTTCACGTCAACATTTGATACCCAAGACTCTTATTATATATTCTATTGCAGCATTTAGGCCAACTGGACACTTGCATCACTTGACACACTTCAGATTACCGGTATGTACAATAATGTAGGTTCCATAATATAGCATATACTGTCAATAACGTCAAATTCAACTGTCGAAAATGTTTACATTTATTCGGCATCTAAATTTCTATTATTCACATTGTGTGTATACTTCAATATATGTTTTTGCAGTTTATTTGTTCGTCTTAAAATGTGGATCTCTTTTAGGCCTAATTCTACTTCTTTCTTGTGCTCGTGACAATAAAATGTCCTATCTGTGATGAATCAAGTATTATCTTCTCTTCTCTTATCCTACCCAACCAGTGAGGGTAGCTGACAAACGTACTTATTGTAAGTCGCTTTGAACAAAAGCGTCTGCTAAATGCCCTCAATGTAAACGCAGTGCCGAGTGTCTGCCTACCTCAGGTTTGGTGTCGGTGGGGTCGTCCATCATCTCGCGGTCGTCCCAGTCCTCGGGCTTCTGTGCCTCGGGGTCCTTGATCTTCTTGGGGGGCAGCAGGTCCCAGTCCTCCTCCATGCTGCCAGACTCCACCTTCTCGTTGTCGATCTTCACTTCGTACGTCTGGTCCGGGTTCAGGATCAGCGTGTACAGGTGGGTGAGCTCGTCGTCCTGAATGAGAGAGAGAGAGAGAGATTTTAATATTTAAGAGAGATATTTAAAGTGATGATGACATGATCTAAAAACTTGAAATAACAATAACGTATCACGGGGGGACATATCAACACTGTAGATATTTTTTGTCAAGAAAATTATTCATTGACATGTCAGAGTCAGCCTATAAACTCAGGCTTGTAAAGACTCAGGACTGTAGGCGTGGTCTGAATACACACCGCCCCCTTCTTTTATGCAGTTTGTACTTCCTCAAAGTGTGTCATTGGTAACAACTTGGCTATGTAGCAAAGAGGATAAATAGAATCCACCCATTCAATTTGCTTGAATGAATGGAAGGAAATCGATAGACTGAAACAACCCAAGATTACAATGGATGTGATGGAACATCATTTTAGGACACTAGATGCACACATTGATAGCCCATAATGGACAAACAAATACATTTGAGATTAGATAGAAAAGTTTGCAATAAATCAATAATGAACAAGACTATTGTATTCTATGCATAGTAACAATGCGTTTGGGCCACCTTTCAGGTTGTTTCTTGAAGATGTTGATGCACAGTTCAATGCGGCAAAATGAATACCTTGCATTTGATGTCCTTCTTAATGAGGTGGTTCTTTCCTTTGTAGTTGAAGATCACGTGCACCTTCTTTGTGCTGTAGCCACAGATGTCAGGTCCTGCAAGAAGAGCAACACAGAAACCAATTAAAACTAAATTAAAACTCAAATTTTTGGGTAGTTACTATTGACTGTAAATGCTTTGTAGTGATCATTTGCAAAATAGTTCAGAGAAGAAGAAGAAGAAGAAGAAGAAGAAGAAGAAGAAGAAGAAGAAGAAGGGCATTAGGAAGCTTGAGAAATATCACAACTGACAAAAGGAAAAAGCATACACAACAAAGTCAAAGTCAAAGTCCCTTCTTCCTCAAACAAGAGACACGACCAAAGCACACAAACACGCACATAGCGTAAAATACACACACACACACACACACACACACACACACACACACACACACACACACACACACACACACACACACACACACACACACACACACACACACACACACTCACCAAACATGATGTAATACTGCGAGTCTCCGTGCATGTTGGTCTGGTCGAGGTCAGAGGGGAAGATCTTGACATAGCCCCCTCCGCAGTCTATCTTCTGCTCGTGCTTCACCGTGAACTGGACCACCAGGGTCTTGCCCTCGTTGCTAAATGGCTCGAAGCGGCTGGAAACGGCATAGAAACGAGCGTCCTGGCTGGTCTGGAGACCTTAACACAAATGGAGTAAAGTGTTTACATATTCTTCTTACTGACATGCATATACCTGAATAAATAACCACTTTCTGGTTTCATCTTAATTCATTTGCATGTGGTTGGTCATCAAGCCTTCACGTGGGTTTCACTTGGAATCAGTGTGGTACTCAAGAACACTTGTAAATGTGCAATATGCAAATTACCTTTATCTGCCTCGGCTTCGCCATAAAACTTGCCAGCAGTCAGCTTCCACTCGCCATAGTCCGACTTGTGGTTGGAAATAACCCACCGACTCTTCCAGGCATCTGAAACGTCATATTCCGCTCCATTTAACAACGTCATATTTAATCAGCATCGATATGCCTTTGTAAGTGTAGATCAGTGTATTATATTTTCATCAGACGCTAAACTGATGCCACAGGCTGACTTGTAATCGAAACCAAAAGTGGAGGAATAGAAGGTAATCAGTTAACAAAAGGGTTTAAAATTGTGTGATATTGCAAGAACAACGCCACACAAAGTGTATACATTACAGTTGAATACATTTGAGACTGTTTGGAATAGATGCAAATTAAATACTACACCTAACCTATAACCACAGGTCTACATGTTCTCTATACGCCCTGCAACGTGTTAGGTAAGGTAGGATTTATCAATGTATCCAGCACGATCATCATGGTTCATATTCACTATCAAAATCAATACTATTTTAATCAAAGTTTTGTGCACTTTAAAACATTCTACAGACTACAAAATGAAGTGGTACTGTACCTCCGTCCAGAAACTCTTCCTTGAAGTATACAGTAGCATCAATAGTGATAGCTAACGATGCCAAAAGGACGACTACTGAGACTGGGAGCTTCATGGTTGCAATTTTCTCCAACGAATGGCAGGTATATCGAGCAGGTCCGATCTTAAATAAAGCTATATACCTTCAAGGAAACGCAACATGAGAAAGGCTTTACTATCTATTCCTGCACAGATGGCCGTAGCTGATTGGACAAGAGCCTCGCCAATGAAATGAGACCACGAGTTACTTTTCGGAAGTACTCGGGTTACATCGAGGGCAGCTCGGTAAAGCGTTGGACTTTCCGCATCCTGTTCCGGCCCCCGCCCCGTACCATATTAGTCACGATAAGTTTACAGTCTCTCGTTTGCAAGTACACTTTCGGGCCAGCTCTCGCTGCTGTTCTTATTGTACACATGTGCTACACGTGGGTAGCAGTTATTTTAATAATAGTAGTAATATTGATGGCAAGTACATTGACACTACCTTATCAAGTCAGGCGAGTGGCAAACTTCAAATAGCAGTGAGTGTTGGTATTCTTTTGTGGACCCCACTGTTGTATGCATAAGCAGTCTGTTGTTTGCTGCTTCAATACATTAATCATTGACTGTTCTTAATATTCCGGCCCCAAAAGGAATTCCGCGAATAATAAATATCCTTCCCGCTTTCCGTAGACGCGTTGTAATGATGTCATTTGTAAACAACAACGCACATTTTCTTGCCATGGATACTGTGGACGCCACATAATAACATCAGTGTTCTTTTTTTGCACACATATTTCGATCCATGTCTTGGCTCCATTTGATTTAGTCAATTTGCGATCACATCCTGTTTCACGTTGCCAACACTAAAATGAACCGCCACCCTTGTGTTCTTTCACCGAACGGTTTGAGATCCCAGTATGTTTTACTTGTTGAGCCACTAGTTGTTAGTTAGTATACTCTTGGATATATGTAGATAGAGTTTTCTCTCATTAAGATAATGTGGAATCGTGACGGCCGAAATTCAGCATTGGACAGAGCCCAGGCGCTGCTCTCTGCGAAGAGAAATGATGCAAATGCCACCGAGCAAATGAATCCCTTCGACCGTCATGGATCTGACGCTCATTTATATGGACAGACAGTGAGTATTGGATTTAAATTTTTGTAATTTTAATTTGGGGAAATTACTATGTCTATGGACAATGTGTTCACGTGTATTTTCTGTTCTCAGGGTCCTGGAAGAGGGTCAGTCAAAAAGAGCCGCTTTCCCTCGAATACTCACATTTTATCCCTGGACCTGAGTGACATATCCTCTGTTAGCTCAGTCACAGAGCATGGGGACACAACCGATACAAATAAGCAGGGCAGAAAAGTGCTTTCACCTCAGGTACCAAATATAACAGGATCCAACTGTCATAGTCGTAATCAAATCATCAAACAAGAGCAAAAAATGAATCAAAACCCCTTTCTGTTCTGTGAACGATACATATGTATATTGTTACATTTCTAGGATTTCAGAGCTTCAACATCACTGGGAGAAGGAGGAGGAGGAGGGAGCAGGTTTCTAAAGAAAGCTTTACCAAAGGCCATGGCTAGCACCCAGTCCCCTCAATTTAGAAATCAAACACAGCATCCTCCAGAACGCAGGTAATGTCTTTATGAGGACACATGATTCGATAACATTACAATATAGTTATTAACATACAATCCATGATCCTTAAACAATGCTGATGTGATAATAGTCTGTGTCTGCCTGTCTGCCTATCCTTCACCTTGCAATTTGAGCCACCTTGACCAGGATAAAGGACTTGATGCAAGTTGGTTCTTTTCATTTCGTGCTTCTAGGTTTGTGGCGTCTTCCCAGCAGGGCTCCCAGAGTGCCGCCCTGAGCAGGTTGGCCTCCATTGAGGGGCGCATCCGTGCCCGCCAGCAGAGCATGACCCAGGGGCATGCCATTGAGGGGGATCCCCATCGCGCCATACCTCCAACGGCCTCCAACCCAGGTCTCTCTACCTCCCATGCACGCTCGCCGCCGGAGCTCCCCGTGGACCCCCTGTCGCCCCAGTTGTCAAGCGATGACCCGGGAAGTCCCAGGAAGCGCTTCCTAAAGAAGACCTCAGCGCTAGCTACGGCGGACAGCAGTCTCGGTCATTCCCAAGGGGCTAAAGTCAGTGCTGAAATCCCTGCTGGTGTCGACGCCGGCTTGTCGGCTGGCAAGCGCAGAAGTGGCAGTGCTGTGCAGCTACGGCCCGGCGTAGTGAAGCCCGAGCCAGAGGCGGCGGCGGGGCGCGGGGTTAGCCTGGACAGCGACGAGGAGGATATGAGGAAACTGTTGGGTGACTCGCTCGACTCGACGGAGGACAGCCTCTTACGACGCAGATTACCGCTGAAGGCGGCCGGAAAGGTAGCGAGATGGAGATGTTCACATGTATTCATTCACACCTTTTTTTTTTCCAAAGTGAGGTTGCACAATCAAGGCATACAATCGATATTGGAGCAAACTGCTAAATTGTGGAACCCATCCTGTCTAATACAGTTTCCCTCAGGAATGGATTGAAAAACAGGCCCGCTCTGATTTATAGCCTTGACCACATTTGAACTAGCCTGGGAACCAGACAAATCTGCAACCTTATGTTTTATTTACTCTGGCATATGCGTCTGGCCGCCCTCCTGTTCCCAGATTTCCAGCAGCCCTAGGTCGGGCCAATCACAACACTTTATGTAATACGGTGCGGGTTTGGTGAACGTGCAGAGAGCCTAATGGGCACACCATTGAGGCCTTTTTTATAAACAACCAAGATGGCTGCCGCTGAGGTGTCACACATTGTTGCTGTGATTGATTGGTTGTTGGTCGATCCAATTGCATCCAAAAGCATTCTGGTCTGTGCCCGGTTAATCACGCCCCCTTAGAAATCGGAAATTAACCGTGAGATTCCAGACTGATACGCATTCATGAATCGGCCCGGCGATGTCAGGCAACGTCCGAACCGTCTTTTCATTCACAACGTTTGCATTGTCGTCCTCCTTCAGGCCTCTAGTGAGAAGCCTGACCCCAGGAGGCTCTCCTCCTCTACCGCCCTCTCAGCCGCACCGTCTCCCTCGGGGGCGTCCTTGCCCTCTCCACACAGCCCCCCGCAGCGCTCCCTGTCCTCCCCTTCGTCATGGGGTCGCGGGGAGGTGCGCTCCCTGGAGGAGCTCTTCCCCGCAGGGCCCAGGGGTCCTGCCGAAGAGGAGGGGCCCCACAGTGACAGGAGCAGCAGCATCTCCTCTGAGGGTGAGGGGAGGTACAGCGTCTAGAACAGCACGGGCGCTGCTGATGCAATATTGACGTAGCTGTGTCTTATCTCTTGCCCACTGGGGGGGCAAGACATGGCAAAGGATTAATACTGTTCATAGGACTCACACACAGCACCAGGCCACCCCCTCCCTGGTGTGACTATACGTACACACATGCAATGCACTTTAGTTAGATTTTGTGATATATTTATGAATTATGATGCGATATCGAAAAGTGTTTTTTTTTATTATTAATTCATTCAGTAATTTATTTGTCTAATGCCTCATCTCGGACAACAAGGTATACGCCTATTTATTATTGTGTTATTGAGTATCCTTAATGTAAAGTATGATGTATAAAGAAGAAAGATTTGGGAGACTTCCATATCCGTTTTTCCTGTCCCTATTATACTTATTCTTATAAGCACGTTGTCACACACCATAATCCTTTGCCTTCCGGCAGACTTCAAGATCAACGTCATGTCTTTGGATGACCTTGTACCTGTTTTTACTCTGGAAACAAAGCAGGTGAGGATTATTGATAATAAACACCGGTAAGTAAATGTAAACGCACAATGATGTTGTTTAATGTCATGGTCTAATGCATTCGAC
>OMKQ01044258.1:0-10859 GCA_900302335.1 Phycis phycis
TGTTACCAGAGATACTATGAAAAACAAAAAAAAAGCATAGAATAACAGACGGGACCGCAGGAGGTAGAGCTAAGAAAAGCCCTGTAGAGAATGATGGAGCTAGTGGAAACAGCCCGGCCACGGGAGAGGCAATGTTCTCATACTCAGAGCCCCGCGCCAGGGAGGGTTTTTCAAGGCCCCGTCCCACCTTCTCTCACCATAACTCTCTCTTCATCCGTCCTTAAATCCATTCGGGATGGCGTCTATCTGTGACCCAGTGATACGCGCGCTTAGTTTCCACTGTTCAGCTTCTGGCCCGCGGCTCTTTCCTGCGTTCTGCTCGGTCTAACTCTGCGGTCCGCTTGTAGTTCTGGGTGCCCAGCACTGTTGTGGTGAGGGCCTACTGATCTGACAGGAGCTAAATCGACAGGCCCTGGCTCTAACAGGAAGAGGCGGTGCTGCATAAGCCACGACACTGCTGCACATGCAGAGGCACGCGCGTGTGTCAAACGTGCACGAGTGTCAAACGTGCACGAGTGTCAAACGTGCACTGCGGCGGGCGGAACACCCTCATCAGCTGAGATTATTTTGGGTTATTTTCAGTCCAAAAGATACGCGTGACCCGCTTCCTGCTCAGGGGACATATTAGTTCAAACCGGTTGTGCTTTGAAACAGCATTCTCCCAAGACCACTGGAATGCCTTTCATGGGTTGTGGATGAACGCGAGAGTCGGGCCAAGGACTTCAGCTCGAAAAGAAAAATCACTGCCAGAGCGTAGCCATAACCAGACGGGCAGAGGAGAAGAGACGGTGATACACAAAGAGACCGATATGATAAAGAGATTGAAGATATGGGTAATGGAGGTTAAGGAGGTTGAAGATATGGGTAATGGAGGTCGGCAGAGTAGGCAGAGCAGATGAGGCAGAGTACTGAAGGAGTTGGCCACTACTGAAGCCCACAGCTGTGATGGAGTGGCTCTCAGAAGGGGACTAGAGGTCCTCGTGGGGTTTTGACTGTTGAATCCCAGCTATGACAGTTAAGAGTCCTTCCCAGAACTAAGGTTTCACAGTAGGGGAGGCTTTAGCTTCTGCTAAAGCCATTAGCACAAGCTCTCTGAGGTCAGAGAGGATGCAGTACCTGGTTACACTGTCAAGGATGTCTACTGGTGGAAAAAGGCAGACACACACACAAACACACACAATGTTCTGGGCCCTCCATGTGTACAGCTATTCAATCATACCTTTCGACGCACAGACGTAGACAAACACACAAACACAGCAGATCTGTGTATTTTTCCAGTATTGAGACTAGTGACAGAAGTGGCAGTATTCCTTAGGAACCACAATGTTGTCATATGAATAGGCCCCAGTCTGAGCGAGAGCTAATGATGGCGTGATGTTAACAGACTTCCACATTGCACTGTCCATGGAAAGGCCCAGTGTTGGTGTGTGTGTGTGTGTGTGTGTGTGTGTGTGTGTTGCAAAGCTGGTTTTGGCGGAGTTCAGACAGAACATTGTGGTCAGCAGGAGAACTTAGTTGGACCTTTAATTAGAATGAGTTGGCCACAATTCATCTCCAAAGCAAAAAGCACATTTAGTCTGTTGGGTCTGTGTATGTTTGTGTATATAAAATTCAACCTAGTCCACTATATAACGCCTCCACTATATAACGCCTTCACTATACTATAACGCCTCCTGTTTGTGGGTCATGGTGGAGTCATGCTGGATAGCAGACGACGTGTTTGGTAAACCTGCCAGACTGGAGTACCTGCAGCCGTTAACCAAGGAGGTGTTGGGGATGGAACTGCGAGGATTAGAAACGCCAGCTGGAGCCAGAGGTGTCTCTCGACTCCATTACCCTTCTACTCCATTACTAGAAGCGGAGAGGCTCATGGTATGATGGAAGAATGACTTAATGATAGAAAAGAGAAACAGAGGAGGACGGCCTCGGATCCCGGGAGAAATTGTTTTCATTTCGACGGCGCATACCAAAGATAGCGCCGCGCCAGGAGCCCTGGATGGGAAGGGCTAGCAGGGGGCGCGGTGTTTGTGGAGCGGCTCACAGACACAGCCCTGCTGGTGAGCTCCCCTGCTCCACGCGCACAGCCCATGCACTGTTTCACTCGAGGCAGGATGTCTACTTCAAACAACAGGTTACTAGCAGTTCACGGTGCCTGTTCCAAACAATGCAGTCATTTACAGTGCGTTTGTGCGTTGAATCCTTGATCATTTCAATGACGTGGACTAGACTTGCGTGTGCACTGGTCACCTTTGTGGACACACACACACACACACAGACTTATAATCTAACACGTCTGCTCAGCATACAATCTTTGTTACCAATTTAAATTCAACAAAGCAAATTGTTGTTGTGTGTGGACTGTTGTGTGCATGCAGGGAGGTCCGGAGGAATCGACATCAGCCTTTTCCACCCGACCGTCCGTCTGTTCGTTCATTCCTTCGTTCCCCCATCGTCAGTCGAGCCAGCAAACGGGGCATCGTACCAGCAACCATGCAGGGGGTGACATGGAGCCTGTATGCCCTGCTGTGCCTCTGCCTCTGGGGGCAGTGCTCCTGCCGCGGCCGCAGGACCAAGCGAGCAGCCCCAGACGACAGCAAAAAGTGTTCCTACACCTTCATGGTGCCCGAGCAGAAGATCACAGGTCAGATCTTTTCTTGGACGTTGAATGAATGAACGAATGAGTTTGTAGCTTAAAACTAGGCGTGACCACTTCAAACGCCATTGCTAACGAAGACACCCCCCCGTTACACCACATCTGCACTCAGGCCCCATCTGCGCCAGCGCCACGGGCCCCGAGCTGGACAAAGAGAGGGTGACCCGCATGGACATCTCGGACGTGCGGGAGGTGCTGAACAAGCAGCGGCGCGAGATCGAGACCCTGCAGCTGGTGGTGGACGTGGACGGCAACCTGGTGAACGAGATGAAGCTGCTGCGGAAGGAGAGCAGGAACATGAACTCCAGGGTGACGCAGCTTTACATGCAGCTGCTGCATGAGATCATCCGGAAGAGGGACAACTCCCTGGAGCTGGCCCAGCTGGAGAACCGCGTCCTCAACGTGACCTCAGAGATGCTGCGCCTGGCCTCCAGGTACAAGGACCTGGAGGCTCGCTTTGCCACCATGGCGGGCGTGGTCAACAACCAGTCGCTTCTGATCACCGCCCTGGAGGAGCAGTGCCTGAAGACCCTGGGCCGCGGCGAGCTCCCGGCGTCGCCGCCGCTGGTGCAGGTGGTGCCGGAGAACTTGCCCGTCAACAGTCGGTTCACCAACGAGATCCACAGGCACCACAACAACCGGGCTTTTCCCCGGGGGTCGCGTATTGAGACCCCGACCGCCAGCCCATACGGGATCAACCCACCCCCTCCACAGGGAACACTCAGCTCAGATGGTATGTATACAAACACATGATGGATGGATGGTGGATGGGGGGGGGGGGTCACAAGATTCAGGGCACACTCATTAAAGATAAAGAGCTGGATATTAACTGGAATGTTAGCCATTTCCCTAAAGGATGGCAATCGCAAATTACATTTATTGTTTTGCCTGGTAACACTTAAAACCAGTTGGCTCATCCTTGTCATGCCAGGAAAGCAGTGAAATCATACGTTACTCTGATTCCCTAATAGACAGCTGTACTGGCTGCACTTCAATGAACATATGGAGTGAGTTGGTGCAGTGTAATTTGCGATGGGCTGTGGGAGCCTGTTCTTATGTGTGTGTTATGTATTTTCGAGGGGGATTTGAGGACAAGTTATAAATCGTCTTTTCTCAGAAAATAGGATTTCTTGGCAGGGCTACTTGTGCAGTAGACAAAACATACAGGACAGGGTGCACAGCTTGGAATAATCACAATCACAATTGATAGAGTTTTGACCATAATAGGATGGGATATCATCAGATAAGCGATACCTCAAAATCAATCTGTGAGGTAAATTCATCTTTTTTTAACTAGATATTTAGTTGTTTCATGTTTACGGGGGGGGTTGTGATTGTTGGTCCTTGAAGACAACACGGGCTCCATATTTCAGTATAAACTACAAACTACGACACTATGAATGCTGAATAAAACACCTCCACAAAAACAATATGTCACCAATACGCTCCTGGGTTGAGGGAGCCTGACGTCTCAGAGACAGACTGGTTCAACTGACCGTGAACCCAGGAAAACTCTCAATTAGACACCCGAGTCTGACTTTTTCCTGCACAAAGGCCATTTTAAACAATATAGTGTTGCTTGAAAAAAAAAAAAAAGGTCAAAGACATACTCTTACGACCGCCGATTATTCCATGGAAAGGTTGGTTCTGTTACAGAAACAGATGGCTGAGTGGATTAAAGCGCTCACACCACCAGCCAAATGCTGCTGGTGGTGATCCAAATTTGGAATGAATATCAATGTCATAATAACCATGATATAACTTTTGTGATCATTTTCGACCGTACACAATTCCCGTAATATTTTTGTAGAAAACATGGCTGACAATAAATGTAACACTTAATAAACGTTACATTTATTCTAAGCGTGCTGACCGTCGCCATCAACGGCCCCCTTCTGGCACCCAAAGTTTATTTCAGCGTCACTCCTGACTAATAAAAACAAAAGCTAACTACACAAAGGCCAGCTCCTGGCACTGCGCCCGGTGGACAGAGCCACTACAGCCCTGTTTGATTGAAAGCCAACTCTGGAGAGCTTTGACTACAGTGCTTAGACCTCCTTCAATGTATAGGGCCCTGACTTCCTGCACTCATGCTAACATAACTATGCCTAAACGTGAAAGGTGCAAAGGTCTGTAAAGTGGTATAGGCACGCTTAAGATACCGTCCGTGATGGAAAATAGGACCTAAGGCATAGAGAAACAGAATGGGGGGAAAATAAGCGAAGAGTGAGGTTCGAGGAGGGAAAATGGCTGGGACTTCACTTAATGCGGACAAGAGGGACTCTGTACTAATGCGTGTTTCTATCGTGGCTCCATTATATAACAGTCCTTCCCCGCCACTGAGCCTCGACTCGAGATCTGTATTGCTCCTCTTTCGTCTTGCGGGGTGAGACGTGACTTCCACTGTGCGGCGAGATTATTTGTCTGGAAAACAGTTAAGAGACACTTGGCGACTGAATCTGTTCTTGGCTCACTGATTGGGCCAAAGTCTCAAACCAGCCAATCTTTCAGCACCCTAATCATCCCTGGGTCAATCTTGGGAGTGTGAAAAAAAGTAAAGAAGTAACATAAACGTTATTTGACAAAAAAAAAAACGTTTTAAGAGAGACGAGTGATGCACAAAATGTACTCAATTTAACCACGGTACTTGAGTGCGCTCGCCCAGCAGGATATGGTTGTGAGGAGATGATGTCGCCAAGCCTGTCCAACCACATAGAAGTTGATGGTTTGTCTCTATTAGTTTATGTCATGAGGCAGCCTTATCGCATTATCTACATTTGCGGGTATTGTAGTTGGATGCCCATCACAAGGTAGATAGAAATCCCAGACTACAAAAAACAATCTTTGGCCAAGAGAATAGACGCCAGCTCTCTAAAATACTAGACAACTCCACTAGCAGCTTCTAAAAATGGCTGCTCACCAAGCCATTGTTCAGCAGTATGCAAAAAAAAAAATATCGCTCCAATAGCAAATATCTAACAACACTCATTGAATGAAATAGTCCACATCCATTCATCATAAAACACAAGTCGAACAAATCTTTTTTTTTTCCTCCTCCGTCTACGCTTGCTTGTGGACGGCGGCGGGTGTTCTCGTTCACTCCGCTGTGATGGAAATAACCATTCATGACACTGGCTTACCATCACAGCCAGAGCTTTGTGGTCCAAGCTGAAACGCTGTCCCACGCTCACGCCGGCCGAGGCAAGAGGGAAAAACATCAGCAGACGAGGACGGGGCTGAGTGTCTAAGACATCAGCCTTATGGAAGTCATCCATCAGGAGGGCCACGACAACGGGTGGGCAGGCGCTGCGCCTCCATCATCTGAAGTGACGACAGCCCCGCTCAGTGTCTTCCTTGGCTAATGTAAATGAATCACAATTACTCAGCAAGGGTTCCTGGCTCCTTTCCCACTTCACCGCTGAGATTTTTGTCCCCGTTGTCTCTGCGATCACTAATAGGTTCACTCCCGTGTAGGGCTGCGTCCTGCAGATACACACTGCAAAAGGAGCCTTATTCAAACCACAAGGGTGTACATGTCTGAATTTAGACTCGCCTCAATCTCTGACCGCCATGTTTAGACAGTCTGGCATAACATGAATGGAAGTGTGGGAGGGCATTGACAGACAGAGAGCGAGGTGGGACCCCTCACCCAGGATAAAAGGCAGGTCTGATGGAGGTATATCGTTACTACATAAATATAAGGCTTGTGTTAGCGGGGTGCAGAGCTATCTGTAATGAGCTTCACAGTGGGTCTCTGTGTGCTCCCGAACTGAGCTCAGGGGAATCATCTTCCCTAGTCCTCCAGACCCCAGAGGCCCCCCCTACACAATGCTCGTCTTCATCCTGGTTCAATATACATAATTCACACCAGGAAGAGAAGGGAAAATGTGGTGGCTTTTGGTCAGGCGGCTTCAGACCTGGATGCAGCCCTAACTCAGTACTTTGTGTACAGGAAAGGAGTAGCAGGAGTAGGAGAATCCATATTCATGCAAAAAGGCGCATAATAATCATGTTTTCATTACTTATACAGCCACCACAGCTTTCTGTAAATCTTTCTTGACGCTAACTCCCCCCAAAATCAAAAGGCCTTTTTTTTGCATTACCTCTGTTCACCACCTGAGAATGGTAATGATGACTTTAGCAGGACCACTGAAAAAGAAGACATCTTGTTCAGCTCTAGTTTTTAAAAAATATATAGGAGTGTCTCCCCCAATCACCGTTATGACATAAATACTGCAAATATGCAGAAAGGAATTGGGATAGTTATTTTTTTATGACTTTGACCAGGTCATGTTACTGCTGGCCCAGCACTGGCAACTCTTTTCACTGACAACCTTATTTATAAGAAGCAAATGAAAGCTGGACATACTGGCAGGCACATCTGTTTTACATCTTTTGTTTTACTGTGATTCCCACAATTCCCAAACAACTTGCTAAAATGCCATCCACATGTGTTGTCATCTTCACGATCAAACAACCAAATGTGGCACCGCTGAAATTAAGTCTAAATATAACAACCATTTATTTTCAGAACAACAAACCAGACGCGTCATTGTACCGTTTAAATATAATTTAACGCCGATCTACTATCCATCCCGCAAAACGTCCAGATCTGTCACGCAAAAAAAGAAATAAAAACATCTCCGCAAATCTCCCTTCGATTGAGATTGCGGGATGAAAAACGACTTGAATTTGTACGTCCCTCCTCTCTCCCGCGCCTCCGAACCCGAAGGCCCCTTCAGGGACTGCTTCCAGGTGCGCCAGGCGGGCCACAGCATCAGCGGGATGTATCTGCTGAAAATGGACGGCAGCGAGCGGCTGGTCCAGGCCTGGTGCGAGCACGGCCTGGACAACGGAGGCTGGACCGTGTTGCAGCGGAGGAGAGACGGCTCCGTCAACTTCTTCCGGAACTGGGAGAATTACAAGGTAGGGGGATTCGCGCACCGCGACTCGATGCAAAACGCACTCGACACTCGGGGGGGAAAAGGATGTCTGTAGAGCCCGAAGAGACAGCTTGACAGTCGGTGTACTTAACCGAGGAAATATAATTGCCCACCTTCGGCCACTTCAAACCTGCCAAACCCCGTTTCCACCGTCGTAATAACAACCTTTCCACGATGGAGTACATGGAGCTCTGCCCATCTCGTTAGCATTTCACTTTGAGTTTGCCAATAAAATCCACACTTTGTTAGTGGAGAAAGCTGGACAATATAGTATAAATTCCAATTCATAAAAAAAGACACACATACATCATTTTATAAATTATGAACACAAATAACTGACAAACTAAAATGGCAAATGTGATGGCAGCCATTTTTTCAGAAACCACTAAGAACGCATTTTTACAGCTCAAACAAAAATCCCTTGTGGGCCGAGAAGGAAATCATGGTCTTTCCCGCTGCCTCTGCTTCTCGGGAGGAAACACATTACTTCCTCCCCCTATGTTTTTAACAACCAGTGAGATGTCACACAGGATCTTGCAAGACAGACCAAAGGGGGGCTGGGGAACATAGCCGTTTTGTTTGCCAAATTACAAATGGCTTGTATGGCTCTTGCATGTATTCATTCATCTGAAAATGTTCTTCTTGACTTTAAAGAAAACCCCAAAGAACCATGCACAAGAGTCATGTTAAAAGTAGTTCAGAATCAGCCATGGCATACATCTTTTTTTGGTCAAGACCATCTACCTTTCGCTTATAAATCCAATTTACTTACAACATGTGGTTTTCAACCAAGCAGTTCGGACTGAGCGCCCCTTTCCCCTTTGCAGAAAGGCTTCGGGAACATAGACAGCGAGCACTGGCTCGGTCTGGACAACATCTACAACCTGGGGAAGCAGGGCGACTACAAGCTGCTGGTGGAGCTGGAGGACTGGACGGGGAAGAAGGTGTACGCCGAGTACAGCAGCTTCCACCTGGAGTCCGAGAGCGAGGGCTACCGCCTGCGGCTGGGCGCCTACCAGGGCAACGCCGGGGACTCCCTCACCAGCAACAACGGCAAACAATTCACCACTTTGGACCGTGACAAAGATGCATTCTCAGGTACGTGTGGTTTTCCAATTAGCCTCTCATTACAAGGCTCAGGTGAGATTTGCAGGTGAGTTGTTGACACAGAAAAATACACCTATGTCAGCAAAGGTCCAGAAACCAAACTGTACTGGCAATGGTGGTGTGCTGCATCGGTCTCCTCTTCACTCATCAGTCACCTCTGTATTCCCTTGTTTTCACCAGGTAACTGTGCCCACTTCCACAAGGGCGGCTGGTGGTACAACGCCTGCGGGCAAACCAATCTAAACGGCGTATGGTACAGCGGCGGCATTTACCGGAGCAAGCACCAAGATGGAATATTTTGGGCAGAGTACAATGGGGGCTCCTACTCGCTGAAGACGGTCCGCATGATGATCCGGCCCATTGACTAAGTCTCAGGATGATGCCCACTTTTTATGCCTTTCACCTTTTTTTTTTTTTTTTTTTTTTGGAAGAGCAGGGAGGCAAAAAAAGCTGTACTTCCATAGCCGGACGATTAGGACTCCCACGGCCGCGCAGTGTGCTGGCAAACTGTCATTTGGACAGAGCTCCGACGCGAGAGCCAAGAGGTTGCCGTTTGCTCTCTGTTTGCAGCGCTTCTGCCGGTTTGGGGGCCTTAACAGTGAGGGCCAGCCTGCATCAGTTGGGCCATCCAGTATTCGTCCCAGGTTGTAATTTTCTCTCCCCACTGTCAAAATGTAACGTGTAATTGGGGGCGTAAGCAATAGTCAATAGCACAGCAATTTATTCTGAGCAGCTAATGCAGGTGAGTCATTCAACAAGCTACTTGCGAAACATGGAGTTGTACTAGCATGACAAATTATTCAATTTTAAAAACTGTGTTGCCAGTTGAAACGTAATATTGGACAATCAAAGAGGCGCGCCTATACGTGCCGTCTGGTGCTTTAGAAACTGCTGGTCTGGGAGTTTGAATTTGTCTGTTGGGATTTCCCACTATTACGACAATCAGCTTCTGGAACAATCTGCGTGTCTATTTTGTGGGTACAGCTGAGCTGGCTTAAGTATGTAAATATCTTTGGCTTTATTTTCATGAGAGGTAATTTAAGAGGTACTCAGGCCTAATATTCCCATTTGTCTCCAAGTAATCGTCTGTTATTTATCAGTGTATTTATATTGAGTATAGTCCATCCAATGCAACGTTTTATTAAACGGTGATAAGTGCAGTTCACAATCACCAATTGTAAGCACCCAAGTACCTTACCAATGTGCATCAACACACACACACACACACACACACACACACACACACACACACACAGTGGTGCAGTCTCCCACGGTTACATTTTACAAGGCTCCGGTTGCTTTCATTCAAAATGGCTTCCAACATCAACATCTCATCAACACGTCGTTGTATCTCATGCTCGTGATGGAAGATGACCCTGCATATGAGCCCTGTTCTAATAAACAAGTCTTCAATACACAACCTAACGTTTATCATTACCATTGAATAACAACTACTTTTCAGCAATGCATTGGCTGTTCTATGTCATTCCCTAAACCTGCATTACGTACAGACATCAGTGTTTGAATGCCCCGAGAAGCAAGGGAAAACGAAGATCTACACTAACAAATAGTGTAACAACAACAGGAACAGTGCATTAGCCTCCTGATTAAAAGAGCTTAAAGCCGACCGGGGACTGGAAGATGTTGTGAGACGGCTGCTGATTTGTATGTTTTGCTCGAGGGGATAGAGAGATGAAAAACGGATGGCTGAAAGTCTGGGCAAAATATTGAATTCTGATTGTAAAAAGATTAACGCGTACTGCCAATAGAAACCCAAAAACACATTACACTATTGTAAATCTTGAAATTTTAAAAGAAACAAAAAATTGCCGCTTGCCAACGAATCGCTAGGTGTTGAAAACGGTCAAAGCGCCGAACATGCAGTCGAGGGGGGCAGACGAGAACAAATGAAACCAGGTGACCGTAACTCATGGCAACAGCGAGGTTTGGGGAAGAAAACAAGGTGTGGAGACGAGAGGAGAAACATTCCTTCCACATAAAACCCCGGAGTTGTTCTTCCACTGAAACATATATCCTGAGATGAAGACTCACCCCCTCCCCTCCTCCCCCTCTGAGGGGCTGTAAGTCAGCAGAGAGAGAGAGAGAGAGAGAGAGAGAGAGACCGCGCATCGGAGGCAGCAAGCACATTTGTTTAC
>OMKQ01044260.1:0-11627 GCA_900302335.1 Phycis phycis
CTCTCCTCCCCATTCAGACACACACACACACACACACACACACACTCCTCCCACTCGCTCATTCCTAATGGACCAGCCCCTCCTGCGTCTCCTCGTTGGTCAGGTGTTGAAGATTTCTGAGCCATGAAGTAGTTGGTTGTGTTTTTTTTTTTGTTTTTTTTGCCTTCCTCTGCCTGGAAGAGGAATGGAAGGCTCCAGAAAAAACATCAGCTACTGTCTGATCATATCACGCTACCGCATGTGACCTATTCTAAGGAGCACCACGGGTAATGCAAGCCTCTGCCCTTCACCGGCCCGTTTTATTTGTTCAGGATTGGTTTCAATCTGAGCGTTTTAACACCTAAATACACTTCATTTGAAACGTGCGTCCGCATGTTGGCCTCTGTAATTCTTGCCTCTCTTTACGACGTGGTTTTCCCCGGTAATGATTGGTTTTGTTATGACTAGGTGTAACTTTCTTCAGTAAGTTGTGTCTTTACATACCCAACAGATGTGGGACGGCGGCGGGAGCTCTTAATTGCGGGCCACGTTGGCCTGCAATTAAAATGGATGTTAACCGCAGATCAAGGTTGGCTTTGTTTGAAACGTGGAATACTACATTGACTGTTCATGCAAGGGACAACAATAATACATGGCGAAAAAGCATTTTTTGTATTTAAATTAAATGGAATTCTAAATATGAATATAAAATGATAGCATAAACAAACTACATAAATATAATTATATATATATGCCAGAACTTAAGTGCTGCTAGAGCAGTAACAATGGATGCTGCTCTGTAGTAATGGTGATAAAATGACACCGGAATGGTGTGCACCGGAATTGTTACAGTTGGCCAAAAAGTGACTGGTGCCCGAGACTCACTGCTATTGAAACGGTGAAGAAATGCTTATTGAAGTTCCAACTATTCCTGAAATGGAGTGCCGTTTGCAGGATTCCCTTTGCCACATTCATTGTATTTTCCAGCTGTGCCAATATAGTATTATTAAGCAGGTCTCATGCACATATTTATTAAATTAATATACTTTTCTATGTGAAGAGACCTACTGGATGCTGGAAGAGCTTTAAATTACCTTCAAAAGATATGATTGTACACAAGGTACAACACAGTGTGATTAATCACCGGCCCTGCCGTCACAACTCGACTGTGATATCAATGCCAATGAATGTTTTCTTTGAACCTTTGGCTCTGCCTTGTTGTTGTATGATCTTTTGTGGATCGAGGCTTTTCAATTTTGCCTGAATGAGGCACCTGTGTTGTCCCAACATCAAGTGTTTAAGCGTCCACACAATACAACAACAAGGGGGCCTGTGAACCTCTGTAGTGTCTGTTGGTCTAATGCTCTAACATGACCTTGTGCGCTACGTTCAGTACAATGCTGGAAAGATGAGGGCCGGCGGCTGCCTACAAAGTGCTCCAAATGTTTGGCCAGGCATAAAATGAAATACTGCCTTGATTCAGATGAGACAACCAACAACAGAACACGCAGATGATCAGTAGGTATTAAGAAAGCACTACGGAGCAGCAGCAGTGTATTCTGTACTCCCTTAAATGTTACCGAGTGTTGTATGCCCCTGAACCATTTCACCACTAAGAACAACCAAAAAACGAAAACGAAAAATGTGCATTTCCAGAACGTGATGCATTAAAAAGGAAAATGCATCTACTACCCATCTTGTTCCTGTTGTCGTCATCCTATGCTCTCTCGTGTGTTTTTTGAAGCCTACTTTACACACTGGATACAGGCTCTTAAAAACACACAGGCCAGGACCCAGAGCTGGTGCAGGTCAAATGCCAGTGGGAGGGGAAGATGGGATGACTGTCAATTTTCATTATGAATGTGATGCACTCAGCAGGTAGCTGCTGGCTGGGTTTTAGTTGTTATTCCTTAAAACATCAATCTTTATAACATGTAAAATGTGTACCTTTTAAGGCTCTTGAAGATCCAGAGTAGAATGATGCTGTCACTTTGATTAATAGTTTTAATAGTGGCCTCATATAATTTGTGCTTAGGCTGGGCTTAGGCTTTCCTGTTGATTATGAAAGACTTCTATGGGGCAAGAATGAACCCTGATGTGCCATCTCTATGTCAACCACTCTCCCTCTACAGAACTAGCCCCCATGCCGTCTCATTCTCTCTGGTCTGGTTTATTTGTATAGCCCACTTTCACCGCAGAACTAAAGGGCCTGAGGGGGCCAGTACCAACATGTACCAAACACCTAAGAGAGCAATAGCTGGTGGGTGGGCTTACAGGAATATGGCTGAATAACATTGAGATGATTGAAAAATGTAGGAAAAAGCAGAATATAAAAACCAGTCAATTTCCCCAAATCCGGTATAAAATACTTGTGAATCATTATGCGGTTGGCTGTTGGCCCCTTCCACAGCCGTGTCTATTGGTAGATGGTATTGAGACCGGGCTGTTTAGAATCAGCGTCATATTGCGGGAAGTGCAGTAGTCTGGAGTGCACACCGAAATTCCTAAATATTACACAATGGGGAAAGGCCTGTTGTTGCTTTCTCGTGTCACCGGGCTGAAGGCCACGGTTGGATGTCCCTCATGGTTCGTATGCCCAGACACATCCCAATTCTTTTGGGATCGGGAACTCGGCGTTAACCTTCTCTTTCCATTCCTCCAGCGATGGCACTGTTGTGTTGAATGTGGCCATGTGTTTACAATGTTTTGCATTTGCAAAGTATCTGCAAATGATACAATTTGGTCTTCATTAAACTAAGATGATACGGAATTATTAAATTGTAGATTTTTGTTGAGTATGCCGTTTTGTTTATTTTTTCAGACGGTTTGAAACTCGCCGAGTTAATCCTGAATGTGATAAACATTTCATTGATTTCTTATTGAAACAATGAATTTAACCGGTGTCTTTTGAAAATGTTGCTGGCAAGTGGCCACATGAGTATCTGGCCACATCAGTGTACCCCCGGCTGCATTAAAGCTGACAGGGCACATGTGGTTTACGTTTCTGAACGTACAAATGCCAATGTTTTGATGACCTCATGCATTGCCTTCCTGGAAGTTTTGTCTTGCCTTCCCAGGGCATTTTTGTGACATTAAATAGATGCTATTGGTCAGTATTACACATTCAGACCTGTGTTTTCTCGTCTTCACTTAATATTCAGTTTTCTTTTTAATTTTTGACATTCTTATGCTTTATTCTGACAGATATAGTGAGCTTTAGACAGGAAGGTATGGGAGAGAGAGGGGAAGACGTGCAGCAAACGACCGCGGGCAGGATTCAAACCCGGGTCGCTGCCCTAAGGACTGAGCCGTTATGGTGCGCGCTCTACTCTGAGACTCCTACACTTTAGTGCAAGCAAAAATCAAAAAATATATCATCTTGGTGGTGTTCAGTTCATAGCAGACAGAGGTGATGGATGTCTTCACTCCCTAAACTAACTGTGTGTTACTTATTTCACAAATTGTGTGTGGATACATATTGGTATACAATACTGCCAGTCTGAAGGAAATGGCCAACTGACCACAGTAAAAATGAAAACCAAATGTGAGTCAGTGAAGCCTACTAAAACGCCAACATTCAGCTCTGGCAGATGACAGCAATAACGTTAGCATTTTGAGCGCCACTCAGCGTCACCTATCATCCTTTCCAGTAACGACGCATAAAACGGCCACTTCCAACGTGCTATGTATGCGTCAGGCGACACTGTGGTGCTTCCCAACTTTATAGCCTTAATAACACTTCCAGGAAGGCCGTCTCCTTATACCTGCGTGGGGAATGTGTACCTAACTGAGCGGTTGCTAGGTTACCTCATGGGGAATGTGTTCCTCGCTGTGCGGTCGCTAGGTTACAGCTGCGCCCCCTGCCTGCTGAGTTCCGTCACTCCCGAGACTTGAGTCAGGGAAATGAGTCAGCACTACGAAGGGGATGAAATGTTTCTTCCTGGGTATTCTCACTTCCTTGAAAGGCTGTTGCTCTGTGAGTCACTTCTCTGCAACGGGTCCCCCCGGCCCGGCGTGGGCCGGTCAGCGCCCAGGTGCCTGCCGTTTTTAACACGCTTAGTGCCACTGACCCGTGAAGACCCCCGGGGGTCGGAGGTCTGTTGATCTTATTGCTCACTTCCCCACATGAAATGGACTTAAAAAGCCTCATTGTTTTACTCCCACATTCGCAAGCATCCTCTTTCTGGGGATCGGAATCGGGACGTTCTATTTTTATTTGGTGACAGATGACCGCCCAGTGGCCGCGGTCCCCAGAAAGTACATTGCTCGCAGATTTGTCACTTGATGAAGTGATGCAGAGGAAGTATGCCGGCCCGTCGAGCTGTCCTCGCAGGCAAACGCACTTTGTGACCACTGACACATGACAGAAGACAGAGGTTTGGGTAAAAGATGAAGAAGTCTTTTGAGAAGTCAATAATAAGAAAAACATGGAATGTTGCTCTTAAGATCCTGTCCTTATGCCTTTTCTGTAGTGGACACATTGTTTTTGTTTTCTTCAGGATTATTTGTGAAACTAAGATGATGGAGTGAATCGTTCTAATATTCTAACAGAGAATCATGGGTCACCTAGTCAAGGTCATGAGCTACTCTGGGCTGGAGAAGGCCAAAGGGTTAGGATCGCGTGAACGCCCGTCTCAGAGGAATCCAGAGGTGGTTTTATAACCTTTCCTAAAAACAACTTCTTCCACCTGTCAGTTATCTCTGTGTAATTCCCCATGAATTAAACATGGCATGCTTGGTGCCAGAATATTTTATTGCTGTTCTTTTGGGTTGCTTTTTCTGAGTGATGCAAATTGTATTTATATAACCAAATGCTGCAGCTGCAATGGCACAAAGTACCTTTTTTGCTGTCTATGATGAGGTTTTTCGAAAGAATTGCAGTTTTACTGGAGGGTTATCTATGGCTTATTTGTTCATCACAAACAGATGATGTTGAAATGTGGTCCTGTTTTTCAACAAAAACAATTTCGACAACCAAATATTCATTTAAACTATTGTCTTTGAAGTATGCAGGGCGTTCCCTAAACACTCAAAGTTTATATAAATGTACTGACTAGAATCAATTGGATTTGAATGTGAAGAAATGTCTCCATCTCCATCCAATGGTCCTCATGCTTGGCTGAATCCCTGATGAAATCAGATGTAGTTATCATACAACTATTACATAATTCAGCACAACATAACAAGTTAACCTTTAAATAGCAGCTAAGCTTTAAGCCGCTTTATTTTACAGCCTTGTACAACTGCCATGTCATGTTTCTCTTCAAAATATTTGCACAAAAAGTCGTCCACGTAGTTATTAAAATGGAATATGCAGCAGAGATTTGTGGTAAACGTAATATATCATGAATAGCTAAAACACATATGTGATTATTTAACTGTACTTTTTTGTTAACACTACATAACAAAGTATTTGCTTCTCAAAATACAAGGGAAACAAAATGACTCGTACTGACAACGATAATGTGAAAATTCACCACCAAAATCCACCGCTGCCAAGTTATACCTAGTCACGCCTGGAGGTTACACACACTGTTTCGTATTCCTGCTAATGAGGGAGCGCATATGTGCCCGAGTGTCCACCATCTAGTCTGACTGGCATGCCTTCACCCTGGCATGCCACCAAGGGCCTCTCACTGCCGGGCCCACTGATGGTTCCCAGCTGCCTTCTGTTATGGCATCAGGAACAAGAACCAGGTTCTGGACTCTCACTCATCACCCCGAGAAGCAGTAGCCAGATTCCAGAGCCCAGGATAGATGGATTACCCACAGTCCCCGTGGAGTTGCCCCTACTTTACCTCATGGGAGCGACTTTGTCTTCGTGGCTCTGCTTCAGAGACGCATGACATCACGCAACAAGTATGCCCTAGTGGACAGAAGGGAAAACGCAGAACCAACTTGTTTAGTGTTTAGGTTTTTTTTTTTACCATGTTTGAAACTGTTTTGTTGATGTTTCATTCAAACAAAGCTTTAAAGTCTGCTAAATTAATCAGAATATGTCAAGGATTAGTTTACTTTGCTGTCTGCGGGATTCTCTTCGGTGATGTTTGTAATGGATTCAGGATGTAGTGGGGGAAAATGATCAGCTGTTTAAGGTACTTCACAGGTAACACTTAATGTTTGTTTCGTTAAACGCCTCATACAGCAGAGATTGATGTTAAAGGATCATCTACTAATCACATTGCTATGTTAGAAACGTGAGGCTGTTTTCAATGTTCTGCATCGGTCCCAGCCCTTGTCTCATCAAAATAGCAACAGCAGCATTCCAGTGACCCCCTTCATTTGGTTGACCTGTTGACCTGGAGGTGACGGTCTCCATAGGCATGTTCTGAGGGTGTCTCAACAGCGAGGTATAACACAGGGCTTCGATAGTTTCTCCAGCTGTCTCAAAGGCTCCACAACATGCCTAACGAGCAGAAACAATCTTATGCCAAATTATATGAGTGATGACAACTGGATAGAAAACGTTTGAGCATGTTCGGTTCGTTTTAACTTGGCCCTACCCCCCAACAAATGGGGGTTTCTGTTAAGCCCATTAGACCAGAAATTCTGAACACAAGCAATCCCCATAAACAAGACCTGCTCATGTCGCTGCTTAACTTATTCCACTATAAGGTATCTGATTACCTTTTTAACAGCCCGATGCTTTTAAAAGTATTTCTACAACTCTGCAGTTTTAGGTGTTGTAATTTGGTTATTTTTATCCTCTAGGGCAAATGTTAAAGATTTGTTTTTAAAGTGTGCCGGTCATGAATTCATTAGAATATAGTAGGATAAATCTCTGTGTCAACATTCTTTCCTTTGGAGTGTAGCTGCTGAGAGCAGGACACATGGCTCGTCTTGGAACAACCCCGCGCTTGATGATGTTTGTTAGGAAACTAGAAACAAAGACCCAGTCAAACCGTCTTGGGGATGAAGAGACCCAGCCCCACACCCCATCTCACCACCACAGATCCCAGCAGCTCCATCTGGGATCACAGCCGAGGGAGACGGAGCTGACCCCTGTCATTGCCCCACCACCCGGGGAAGGAACTTCTTCCTCTGAAGTGTGTGGTGGTCAAAGCAGAGATCTTTATCGAGAATCTGCCTTTAGTTACCTTGGATGAGATGTGCTCCTGATAAAGAGGGGTCGGTTGCTTTCTGAGGTTGTGTTTGTCTCTTTCAAAGTGGAGATTAGCTGCTACGTTGTCATTCAATTGGTGTATGGTCAGACTACACGTCATCATATTTCCTTTAATCCCACGCTTCAAGTGGCATGGTTGATGAATGTTGTCCCAGTTACTGTTCCTTCCAGCCAGGAAGTATCTTTTGAAACGAGAGCTTTAGGTCACATCCTGGAGTCAAAACAGCTGTTCGGATTCCACCAAATTGGTTGAATATTCACTAGAGGTGTTCACGAACGTCACTGGAACCATTGAGGAACAATACGCCTCATTCAGCCCTTCCTGACACACATGTCAATAATCGGTCGAACTGTATCATTTTCGTTCAGTCACGCTTCAGTGGAAATATCCAGCTGAGAAAATATCGGGACCGTTGTGGGTCTTCTTGGCCTTGGTCAGTCATCTTCTGAAGGGCCCGGTCCCTGCAGGTCTTTATCAATAGAGACATCATCGCCAGCATGGGCTTCTCCACAATTCATCTGCCTTTCGCAGTGTTCATCTGATACTGATCATCTCCCCAAACGAGGAGAGGGGTTTTTTTTTATGCAGGATGAAAAAAAAGAATTGGCCTTTGCACAGAGCTGTCTTTTTGCTCCTATCCATTTTCATGTACTTTGAAATCCAGCTGCCAGTCTCTGGAAATTGAGTATTTAATGGTTTAATAGTTAGTGCCCAGAGCCAATCAAAGCTGTCGTGTTTTGATTCGGTTCAAATGTATAATTTCACAGTGGTTTAATTTTCTTTCTACAAGTCACAGAATACCCTGTAGGGTTGTCTGGTACAACCGAATAAAAATCTCCCCGTCTAACTGCATTAAAACCCATTCCATCTGATGTATATTTGCAATGAACAACTCTGAAGTTGCAAACAGAGAGCCTCCTCACATGCTATCACAAGAGGAACTAACGGCGTGAAAAAAAGCTTTTTTTTTTTTTTTCTTCTTCGCTTTTGGATCTTCGAGTTCGGCCCTCTTCGAGCAACTCATCTGTAATCTATTGGGACGAGTGGTGCAAACCCCCAGCACATCCTGTCCCACCGTCATAGCCCGGCAGTTGATTGCGTTCTGGCTGTTCCCCCCACAAGACAAGACAAGACGGTCCCATGGGGACTCTCGGCGTGACGGGCCTGTCCTGCCGTGGCTGCGTCTCCTCTTTCACTGTTAGCTGTTAAAAGCTGCCGCCACCAGGGACTGCTGCAAGGAGGCCGGCTGGTCAGGGCCAGGGCTCACGTGCCAGCAGTTAGATGCAGGCGCTGTAAATCTCTCCCCGCCCGAAGAGGCTGCTCTGCCCAGCCTGCCTCGCCTGTCTGACGCTAATTTACGTTTCCTCAAGCTTCCTAAGAGCGCGGTTGAGAAAGAGGGAGGAGGAAGTTCATTTACATTTGTGTTTAGATTGTCTGTCTCTCATTGATCTATTGCCCATCAATCTATCTCTATCCATCAAGAGCTCTAAAGCTCTTTTGAAACATTTTCATATATGTGTCAAACTGTGCACTCCTGTGTTCCTGGGACACACTGCGAAGTAAAGCAGGATCAAAATAGCATGACGTCTGCCTCACCACTGCTTGGATTCCCTTCCCTCCTTCTCCCCTTTCCTTGCAGTAAATTAAAGGCCATATGGGGCCCGGCCATGGGGGTCCTTGGTGAGTATGCAAAGGTCAAAGGTCACCCCAAGTTGGACGTTTTGGAAAGCTTTTTTTTTCCACAGTGATCTCGGTATGACCTTGTTTGTGTTGTATGACGCCACCAACATAAAGGCGCAGGTGTATGGTAATGTATTCTATTCACTGCAGGTCAAGAGTACACAAACAGCCCAGGGATTTTGGCTGGATCATACCAGCCAGTGCAAGAACTCTGCGAGAACATTTCGTGTGTTGAAACGACGAGCTTCTGCCATTTGTCTGTATGGCTTATATCAAGAGTATGTGGTGCTCATCGATGAGATGTTCAGCGTTTGACACATTTGTGAAAAAAGACATGCTTCAGAGTCATGGCCCTTGATTCATACTTTCCTTTAAAAACAGTTCCTAGATGTTCTTTGAAGTTGTTCTAATTGGATCGGATCAAGTGTTTTTCCACCCTGTTCTTTGTACAGCCTGGGCGTTATGGAGGTATTCCTTCTAAAAGAGCTACAGGTCGACATTTCACAATCCAAGCCGTTGCAGGAAGATTATTAACATGACCTGGATACATTGGCACTTTGTGTTTTAGTAGCTGAGGTCTCAGTGTCAGTTTAGATGTTAAACTTTCAAATGTTTCCACCGTTATTGAACCTTACAAGCCAATTGGTGTCAGTCTGAGGCCCTTAAGAGAAGGTTGTTAGACTGGTATTAAAATGTGACCCTGTTTTAAGCGGACGGCCCTGAGAGCAGCCCTTGTGTGTCATAAAGAAACCCAATAGAAGCTGATATAACGGACATTAACGGGCCAGGCTTCGGCCCATCTTTGGGTTTTTTTATTGTCCATTGACGCCCTAGGAAACGTCTGATGAATGGCTTTGCTTGGTGCTGTGGGCTTGGATTAACGCCCATCACACAGAGCACCTTGTTGCTTTGGTTCGCCAAATCCATCTTCGAGATTAACTCAGGCATCATAGTTTTCCTGGAACGTCTTTGTTGTTAAGTGGCAAGGAAAAACTCAAGAGAGAAGAATTCCCAGAGTGTGCAGTACTGACACAAACATGGCTCACGCTCAGGTAACATAGGACAAGGCCATAGTGAAATCCTATATTTTCCTGAGGATTTGCTCCATCCTTGCCTCTTTTTAAGTAGAGGGTCATTCCGACATGTCTTTCCAAAATGTATCATACCACGAGATACCAGCTCTTCAGTCATTGTGTGCATTCCATGATCTATAGTTCAACAAAAAAACACCACACTGCAGTTTTTTACATTTATACACATTACTCATATTATGAATAGTGCAATGATTCTTATCACAACATCAATATTAACGCGGTAGGCTGTCTGGCTCTCTACCACAGCTCAAACTGTGGTTTCCAATCTGCCCCAGACACTTCTCATGTTCAAATCACTCTCTACTGTCCTGTGATGGATATTTATTTTTAGGTCTACAAGCAGTATTTTGTCTTGTATTTCGCAAGACTATGGGCCCCCAGATTATGACCAATAAAAGTCCACAACGCCTGCTTCCATAGTAAGTTACCGGGGCGAGAATGGAGCCGAAGACAGGCTCTGAAATGCAGTTCTTCTGTCGTTTCCTATGGGAACCCTCCACAAAGTTTTGTTTGCGTTTGAGGCGTCTGAGGGATTTATGCATGCATATAAACGTAAGCCCTTCGGTGTTACCCTTCGGTGCCTGTTAGTTGTATTATTCCAATGTTACCTTTGCTCTTGGTGTCACACCACAGGCACTGCTGTAGCTGTGCAGATAGTGGCGTGTGGGTGCAGCTGTTAACATACGTGTAATTGTCAACATACACAAAGCAGTAGCCCGGCCGTGCCTCATAAACATCTTGGTTCTCTTCAGTTTCTGCATTTCTCCAGGGTATCGCATAGTGCCGTCATCTGGAGTGTATTTGTGTGTTTTGAGATGGCAGCCAGATGGTGGAGGGACAGTGAACTCCCTGGGCTACACAGGAGAAGGAGTGGGCTGGATTTAGTGGTTCCAGAGGATAGGGTAGGTACAGGGCCCATCTCTGGCAGGCTTCCTCGGCAGCGTTCATGCTCTGGGACTCTGGGAGATCCAGCAGCAGATAAACATGACTGTCCTCCAAAAACAACTGGAGGACGCTGCGTTGATGGCATCAGGGTTTGTCATCCGGTGCAATATGGTGATTTGGTTGATTGGAGGCGACCAAACATCGACTACAAATTAGCTTGCTGACAGTTTGAATGACACAGGCTTTGATGGGCACCAGACAGATGTTGGTGGGCAGAAGTTCTGCTCCATGTTCCTTATTGCGCTGAACACCTTCGGTGCCTTTTGCTGTAAGATTGCTCTCTTCGATTTTTGCTTATCATTCGTTGTTGTCATTTTGGGATTTGTTCAATGTCATTATTGCTTTAAAGGAAGTCTTGTATAGCGATATGTATTATTAGCAATATTGGCTGTGGTGCTACAAGACGACCCAGTCCAGTCTAAATGCTTATAGAAAACTACAACTCATACGCCATTTTGCTGCCTGCTATGGTCACACCGATGGCTTTTTTTATTCTGCGTGTGCCCTAATTGCGGAGGCAATCAACAGAGAAACACGAGGCCCACGTTGACTCCCACTTAGCCCAGTCTGCTGTGTGTCCACGTGCTCGTGGAGCCCGGCGGCGTCCCCTCGGTATTCTCTGGCCACGTTTCTCCGCCTCACACTCGTCCCGTCAAACAAACACACCTCAGACGTCCACTCCCATGCGTCCCCCGGCGCCCGGCAGTGCGTGCGGGGCTCTCGCGGCGCGCTTGAAAGCGCTACGCGGTGCGCAGACGCAGGCAGTGACAGACGCATCGCTCTGCAGCCGAGGAAATACAAGGCG
>OMKQ01044272.1:0-11302 GCA_900302335.1 Phycis phycis
TCTAATCTATCTATCAATCAACAGCAAAAAAAAAAGTGTTCCCAGTAGTATTGCGTTGTTACCGAAGGCCGTGAACGACTCTTCGGTCAGGCTACAGCTGTTGAGCGGCAGGCGTCTGAGCTGTGGCAGTGGCAGGGCGGAGACTAGAGAATGGACCACGCCCCCAACCTCCTTATTGGACGACAGGTCCAGCTCTGTTAACCCGTCCAGAGAAGGGAGCACCTGGACTGGAGCCGAAAAAGAGACACCGCGTCACTTTAAAGATATATATTGCTGGTGGCTCTTCAATGTGATTTAATAGCATTGCCTCGTGTATATTTACGTGTAAAGTACAGTAAGAAAGAAAGAAATAAAGAAAATGTATTAATTTCGCCCCCTGATGGTCATTTAATTCAGAAACCAATTATATTGTGTCTTTCTCAAATCACTCGATCAACCGATAACACCGACGTTCCGATGGCCGGACTCACTCAGGGCCTGCAGGTCGCCGTGCGCGAGGCTGCAGAGGTGCAGGTCGAGGCTCTCCAGGCGTGTGAGGAGAGCCAGGCAGGCGGCGAGCTGGGGGAGTCCTCCAGACAGGCCTTTGTTACAGGACAGGTCCAACTCACGCAACACGGGGAGTTTCTGCAGAGCAGCGCCTTCAGGGTCACACCGCCGACAGACTGTGACATGGTGCTGGTTCACGTTCATCCTCATTAGGAGTTATCGTTATGAGTTATCATTATGAGTTATCGTTATGAGTTATTCCCCAACGCATTTAGGATCGAATGCAATGCAGCTGTTTGCCTGCATGCTATCTGGATGCTGGATGCTTTAAGGCTTTTTCGTAAACAGATATTGAATTAATCGTCAACTGTTCAACAACAGTACATTTTTTTCTGTTAATAGCTCAATATCTCCTGGCTAATTCACTGTTAAACTTTGTCTTAGATATTGGGAGTGACTACGGGTTCGAGAGCGTAGCCATGGGTCAATAGTTTTGAACACAAACACACACACACATACCCACACACACACACGCACACACACACACACCTCTACACGCCATTTTCATATAATCTCTCAGCTAATCTCTCAGTCATTCAATGACACTAACCACTGTCTGCTACTAAATCAGCATCAGATGGTTGCACCACCTCCACTCATCATAATGACGTCACAAAACGAACACGTGCGGTACCCAAAGATCCGAGGCAGTGAGACGTCAGCCCGCAGCCCTGCAGCACCAGCCTGGAGAGGCAGGTGGAGCGGGAGAGCGAGGCCGCCAGGCGTCCGAACCCCCTGGAGTCTGAGTCCTCCGTGTCCTCGGCCAGCAGCGGGTTACCCGACAGGTCGAGGACACAGAGCCCGGGCAGGTCGCTCACTATGTCCCCTATGGCGGAGACATGGAGTGCATCACAAACCAAATCACACAGGGAGCAGGAGGAACAGATATGTGCACTGAAGCATCTGTTCAGTGTTTTGGACCAGCAGTCTAAATTGTATCGTAAATTGTAATAAATCCTCTTGGGAGTGTTTTGTAACACTGCTCGTTGTATCGTTCACCATCGAATAAGCATTCGACAGAGGAGGGAGAGCTCCTTTATACTTCCCTGAAACTTGTGACATCACAAATAGTTTGGACCGATCACAATCCGTACACATGTGCATTGAAGCGATGGTTAAGGTTTACCTAAAGAGGGAAGTAGCTGGGGGTTGGATGTGACTGACTGGCTATAGTAAGTCAAAACAAGTGTACCATCCCTGAATATTCTGAATCTTTCACCCACCTAGTGGAAGGGTGTCAGCAGCAGTCAGCTGGCAGGCCTGCATGTGGAGCTCTCTCAGAGAGGGAGGGAGTTTACCCAGCAGGCCACACAAACCTCCACCCCCAACGCCGACATTCCAGGACACATCCAAGACCTCCAGAAGGGGAACGGACTGCATAGCCGCGCCTTGACAAAGCGAAAAATGAGAAATAAACGGCGTGGGATGGAATGAGCTGCTGCGTGTGAGTGGACACAAACAGCGACTCCACAACGCTGAATTGATTTCATATTCATATCCACGCATGCAGCTGTACCTAGTGCCGTGATGTCGTCTGCAGTCAGCCTACAGCTGCAGAGCCGGAGGGTTCTCATCCTGCCCACTTGTTGGAGGTGAGAGGTCAGTGACGCGAGGGAGCAACCAATCAGATTGTTCCAGGAGAGGTCAACCTCCTCCAGCTGAGGAAGACAATGGAGCAACGTGGCTGACGAGAGATGAAGAGGGACATGGCGGCAGGAAGTTAATCGCGTGAGTTCAATGCCCTCCCCTCATTGATAGGTGCTGGCCCAGCAGTGATGCATGATGGGAAACAGTATCCACGAGGAGTCTACAGCTCTGTGCGATAGCCCCCTTGTGTAAATGTAAGGCCTTACATTTACATTTAGGGCATTTAGCAGACGCTTTTATCCAAAGCGACTTACAAAGAGTACATTTGTCAGAAGGTGAAACATTTAATTGCTGTTAATACAGTAAGCAAGTCACCAGAAGGCCTTGAGGGATGCAGAATGCTGTTCAAGAGGGTGGCACAAATTTTGCATTCACACGTTTTTGCCACTGATCGTGCGTGTGAGCGTGTGCCTACTATGCGTGCCTACTTTGTGTGACTGTGTGTACTCACCGAGCTCCAGCAGGTCTGTGGCGGTGAGGTCACAGTGAGCCAGGTTCAGGCTGCGGCTGTCCGCCTTCTTTCCCAACCTCTGGAGGAAGACACACAGACGGCCCCATCCCTGTTCCGCCTCGCTCTCTGTCGCCTCGGGAACCACTGCAATCACAAAAACCCCCAGGCACCGATCTGTCTGATCAAGATCAAGCTCATGTATTCTGAGGCTCCATACCTCCGGGACCAACCTCTATCTTCGATTGGGTTTGATTTAGCATTTTGCTGAAGCTATTATCCATTATGAATTATGGTATAATATAGTATAGTAAGTGCATCATTAAGGAGCAGGAGATACGTGTAGGCTGTGGACGTCTGGATTTGAAACCTAACCTATAAACCCATTTGGTATATTATATTTATGGTGTAATGAACACACTCGCCTTGCCTGTCCTGCAACTCTTATATCTTTTACTGGTTCGCGCCGAGTCCTTCACCCACGAAGTGCTTCGATTCGAATCATTCAATCGAACTTTGTTATCAAAAAGGATTGAGTCCAAGATCTGGTCTGACGAGGACAAAATATTGTCCTCGTCAGACCAGAGCATGTTTGGAACCATAATGATGACAGAATGGGCTGTAGGTGAAATGGTACCGTACATGAATGTATGAGTCACGAACTTGACCACACACACTTCCATACCTGAGCCGCATGCTCCATTGCTTTCGTTACCCTCCGTCTCTCTGACGCCAGAGGTCGAAACTTTGTCTGATGAGGAGCGGGACAGGAAGCGACCTGAAGATTTCCTATCTGTTGCTGAGCGTTTCCTCCGAATCTGGTTCATGATGAGGTCGAGGGGCGAGCGTCTCAGACTCAACTCTCGCCCTTTCTGGCCTGACCAAGAAAGAGCAAAGTGTCATTACTATCTATCATTTCTAAAGTGTATTATCTAGGCTATTTATCTAGGTATTCAAACTTTTTATTTTAAAAGGATGTCTCCTAAAATGAGCGCCGAGATGAGGCCAATGCTCTTAAATGCATGAATATTATCTGTATGTACCGTCAAGATAAATGAGAGAAATGAGAGCAAACTAAAAATTAGAGTAAACAAATAAACTTACATTCAGAAGCTGGGACTATTTCATATTTCACTTATTTCAACTTGTTCAACTTCTTCACAAATATTTTGTATTTGGTATCATATATAATAGTATTATAATAGTATTCTCACCTTCAGAATCCATTTGATTCAGTGGAGATCCAGCGAAAGTCTGACAATGAAAATCGGACCACCCCCCACTGCACTGAAGAGATAGTATGCACCTGTATCGACGTTGACGGAATATAAATAGCACCTGGGCGTCAGATACAATAATTAAGTTCGGACGCACTCCTGACAGTTCATATCTTCTGTGTTGTTTCAAAGTATTGTGGCTTCCACGCAGCTGTGGGAGGGGGTCCCGTGCTGCTCATGTGCCTCATCCCGGAAGTGTGAGCACACCTTCGATAAACAAACACCGCCGCCGTCTACAGGTAACAAACGTGACACACGTCAGTGACATTTAACGTCAATGTATCGTTTTTGCACAAGCTTATAACGTTACCGGGTGCAGTCCGGTTCACCGTTTTAAATACCAGGGAGGCTGCAAGCCCATTTATGAAATACCTGTAACTTATATTAAAGCTGTGTAAGTATTTTCTGCTCTGGTACAGATTAATGCCTGCGAAATGTTTAAGTAAATAGTTAATTTCTACTTTGTACACATTACAGGTGGCAAAGGTACCATGACACAGAAGGAAACCTGCAGCGGCCATTGTGACATCAGGCCTCGTAAATCACGATGGTCATCTAACAAGACAAACAAAGAAATTCAATCGCGTACGTTTCCTCCAAATGTATTTTATTAGATCCAAATGAAAACAAAGGACAGCACATCCTCTCTGCGCTGCCACCCCCTCGGCTGCGTATGGGAACCAGATGCATGTTTTATTGGAATGGCTGTGACGCTCGACAGCACCTTATCATTTAGTCAAAACATCTACGGCAAAACAGGCCTCAGATCATCACTGAATGTGCCTGGGAGTCTATGCTCGCTGCGTTAGTTTAATATGAATTTAATCGGATTCCCATCCCACATGATCCCTGATCCAATGCTTTTGTACTGTAATAAAAAAAAAAATAAAGGCCTTCTCCTGCCTGTCCACACCGCCCTCCTCTGGTCTAACGTTGCAGGGCAGGTGAGCGCAGTATGTTCCGTTAACTCCGCCCCCACCTGTCCTGCTCAGGGTATGCAGAGACATGGCAACGTTAAACTATGTGATCTGTTCCTTCTGGCTTCCCGTCCTCCTCCTCCGGTGTAAAATAATAAAGTGTGATGGTCTTGTTGTCCAGCCTTGGAGCTTCACCGTAAAAACATCCTGGTTTGGCTCCAGTCCTTTATCAGTCATCATCCACTGTGGGTGTGATGGTCACGCCCCTCCTGATCTGGCCCCAGCCAATCAGACTGCAGGAAAAATAATTACAAATAAAATCAGACAAACTAATGGGACAGATGAATAGCATAGAGAACAAGCATACCACATGAAAGTATTTTGATTAATCGTTTGATGAAAATTTATCTTGATAGGGTTGAAATTATAAGGAATTGTATGGATATTAAGTCTCACAAATCAGACTTTAGATGAATAGCTTGTTAGCCTGGCGATGTCAAGCTATCGGCCAGTACGAGTAAACTGTAAAAAGAAAAGTGTAAATGCAACACTGGCTAATAGGCCACCGTAGAAATACACATATTGTGTCTCTGCCCCTTGCAGTTCTGGGTTTCCGTCCCAGTCGTCTCCTCCCAGAAGCTCTGCTGTAACACAGTATGACCCCTGGGTCCCAGACTGCATGGCTGCACACCTGACCCTGTCAGAACTCACCGCCAATGCTTCTCCACGCGGCGGCTGAGGGCGATCTTCTCGCCGACCTCTGTGCAGACGGGGTTGGTCAGGACGATCTTGGCCAGGTCGGCCTTCACGGCGCTGACGCGGCCTCCGGTGGACAGGGACCCGATGTTCACCATCAGCACCTCGTTTTTAGACAGCTTCTGGACCTGCGGGCGGGAGAGACACCGCTCATTGGTTGACCCATTGAGGTTTTCATGGTTCATTTTCCTGGTCTTTTTCAGAAACAGAACTGCTGGACACTGATTGCCATCATTATTAACTTTGTTTTTACCTTTTGATTTCTCATCTTTAGGAGTTCAGATTGTAGAAATTAAGTTTTCGTGGTATATTTCAAGCATATCTCAAGGTTCAAAACTATGACGATTCATAAAGAAAGTACATGAACAAGACGGGACGGCCATTTTGACAAAGGTCAGACCATCCTGCTGGGCCTCCTTCACGCCGCTGAGCATTAGCCGACTACATTTCCCGGCGACGCATTTCTCCAGACGGCCTACCTTGGCGGCCTTCTTGTCTCCCTCCGTGCGGACTCCCAGCAGCCTCCTCAGCAGGAAGTAGGAGATCTCCAGCTCCGTGAAGATCTCGGGCAGGGCGCCCACGGCTCCCAGCACCTGGCCCACCATGCGGTCCGCTCGGCAAAGCGTGGGGTCAATCTTGGTGCCCACACCTGGGAGGTTCAAGGGGTCCCGGGTTAGGGGTTCCGCGTTAAAACCGGACGCACGTCTGGTGGTCCGAGTCTGCCGATAGGCTAGATCCCATCAGAGTCCGAGTATAGTCATATCAGAGTGTTCTCTGAACAATTCATCAGAATGTCATCGAAATCGCAATATCCAAATCCAACTGTGGTTGTGCACAAAAGTCACATCATAATTTAGTGATTTTTTTTCTGTGAAATATCAGTGAAAACATCCCCACAGTCAATCATACCACAATATCTGTCAAAAGTAATCGCAATATGATCCACATCTGAATATGTAAACAATCTTCAGGTGATGTTTTTATATCCATTCAAACAGTCTTAACACGAGTCATAAAAGTGTCAGATTCAAACACGGTGCCGTCATCGCATCAAAGAGCCGAGCGGACGAGTCTGGAGGTGTTACCGATAAGGCCTCCGGGGGCAGCGTACTGCAGGTCGTTGTGCTCGGCGAACAGGGACACAATCTTGGAGAAGATGGGCTTGCACATCAGCTTGCCCTCGTGGTCTTTGGACACGATGCCTGGACGCACCTCCAGCTCCTGGCCCACCTGCCCACGGAGAGAACCAGGAGGAGGGTTCAGGTTACAGAGTACATGATGTAGCCATTAGTCTGGAAGGGGGTAGGAGCTGGTTGCGGTTCAGCCAAGAAGCTTACACACACGCCACCATTAGTAGTGGCAGAGTAGTGGCTACATACCAAACATTTTTAACAAGTGCCATTTCCCCCATGTAATATGTCCTGGGGACTTATAATTTCCTGGGCAATTTGATCAAATGTTGGGAAACACCGTCATTTCTCTATGCTGCATTTACTGAATCAATTCAGTCAGATAAAAATCCAGACCCACTTTGCAAATAATACACAGTTAACAATTTTATTGAGGCTTTTAAAAGCCCCCACACCCCCACTCCAACTTCAATGGTAATAATATTGTTTTTAAAAGGGGAAAAATACTCAAGAGCCGCTGTTAATTTCCAACCCGGCTGTAAAAATCTAATACATGTACGAGATCGAGTCTTGAGACGAGGCACTCAGCTCCGAGCCCCTACCTTGAGCACACCCTTGAGGATGCTGCCTCCAGCCACGCCTCCCTTCAGGTCGTCCACCTCACAGCCAGGCTTGTTCACGTCAAACGATCTGATCACTGAGGCACAAGCACCGATTGAGTCAGGAAAAACTATTTCAAGAGCAATTTTCAAACAGGGCGGGGCCATAAGTCGATAGTCCGTTTTAGGTTATAAATGAATAATGAAAAACTATGCCCTTCAAATGATCAAATGAGGTTTGAAAGGTCAGTGTGAAAGGTAAACTAGTGCGAGTCCAATGCCATACTTTGCACTTCCATATACATTGTATGTGGAATGTATTGACCCTTATATTGTTAACAGTACTATTTTGAATCATTGACATTTAGGGCATTTGGCAGACGCTTTTATCCAAAGTGACTTACAAAAGAGTACATTTGTCATCAGAAGGTGAAACATTTCATTGCTAGTCCATACGCATATCAAGATTGTGTTAAATTCCCCATAATTACCATGAGAATATATTTTTCCATACGGCACAGCCCAAACTTAATAGGGTAATATTTGGGTATAAAGTGATTGGAAAGCAATCAATGAATCAAAGCAATGATTCATTCATTTGATTCATTAGTGAGAGTGTCGTCAGCTCGTTAGGCGGCTGTGTGCTGCCTCACCGATGAGCCTGGGCTCGGAGGTGAAGTCCCTGATTGGGACGGGGATCTTCTTCACTATGTACTCGCACACCACCTCGATGTTGTACTTGAGCTGGGCCGAAATGGGGATGATGGGCGCTCCCTCGGCCACCGTGCCTGCAGGGAGGGAGAGAGGGACCGTAGCACAGCTCAACGCTCTGCAACACCCGAGTCCAGTCGGCCACTGCGACCTAAAGAACATCTGTTACATGCTGTTGATCTACCATCTGGCTTGGATTTCAAAATGATGGGCAAAATGATCAACAATAACCAAAGTGTGCAAAGTAAGGACGATGCACCGCACAATCCCACACTTTCCCCTTTCCCTTAGCCGTTTCCTTCTCATAGTAAAGTCTCCAATTTCTACCCAAATGTTAATGCCCACTTATTTTAGTGAGGCGAGCACAGTAAGGTAAAGGGCATTTAGCAGACGCTTTTGTCCAAAGCGACTTATCAGTGCATTTGTGGGGTTTGACATTTGGAGGAGGGGGGCGGGAATCAAGGGGGTCGAACCGCCGACCCTACGGTTAGCGGACGACCCGCTCTGTCCACCCGCTCTACCCACTGAGCTGCTGCTTCCCAGTATACGGGAGAGTGTCACTCACCCTGAACAAAGGCCAGGATCTGCTCGTACTGCTCCTTGGCCTGGCTCTCCTTCACCAGGTCGATCTTGTTCTGCAGGATCAGGATGTGCTTCAGCTTCATGATCTCGATGGCGGCGAGATGCTCTGAGGTCTGTGGCTGGGGACAAGACTCATTGCCCGCTGCGGAGACAAAGACGGTGGCAGAACAATGAGGCCCGCGAGGCAGACTGGAGGTAATCAGGGTATTTCGCTAGCCAGGGGGGGTTAAAGCTTTGTTCATGTTGTAATGCTCACTTGTTGTCGTCGTCTTTCTGCTGTAATGTGACATTGCCCACAGGAAATTATGTGCATTTTGACATACATACATACATACATCTTGCAGAAGAATAATTACTGGGTGATTTGTCGATGGTCACCCGGTGAGAAACGTTTTTCTTGCTATACTGTTTATAATATTTGTGGCAAATAAATCATAAAATAAAAAGTTACAACCGCAGCTGTATTGGCCACCATATTTGCATGCATTTTACTGGCAGAGATACAGTCCCAACTGTGATGGTGGCCATTAAACGGTTACCACAGAGTGAAGACTCACCGATTAAGAGGAGGGCTGCGTCCATGACAGCCGCGCCGTTCAACATGGTGGCCATCAAGATGTCGTGACCGGGACAGTCGACGAACGACACGTGTCTGGAGTAGAGGAGGAGAGAGAGAGGGAGGGAAGTAGAAGAATAGCCTTGGTCAAGCTCAACAAATGAAACCCTGTTTCACACCAAAGTAGTTGACGTTGAAACAGTAAAAAGGTCTCTGTCCTCGGTTAGCCCTTTTCCACCAAATAAGTACTGGTTCTTCAACCGGTTGCGTTCAGGATTCTTGGAACCACAGCACTATCCAGCAAACCAGCCACCCCGCGTTTTGAGTGGAACCATTGTACCATTTATTGTAAATCGGGGATGCGTCATTAACGGAGGGTGCTGCACAATGCATACCGCGAGTACACAGTGTGTACCCCCCCCCAGCCCCATCCTCTCTTTCCAACTTGTGACGCGCCCACTGATTCTGTCATGGTCCGCATTCCCAAGTTGGGGAGCGCAAACCAGAACGGAACCAACCCGTTCTGTGTTGGTGGAAAAAGGCGTTCGCGTGTCTTACCTGACCAGCTTGAAGTTGCCCTTGGTGCCAGGGATGTCTGTGGGGAACTCATCGGGAGTGCTGCTGCCACAGGATCGGTAGCATTCAGGCCGGGGACAGCTGAGGTCATCCAGCTTGTACACCTGGCGACAACACACACAGAGGGTCAGCGACACGGGGAGGGGGAGAGGCAAACAGATGGGTAGATGGATGACCAAAATGAACCGCAAAAAAATGGGATGGAAGACTTGACTTAGGCAGGAGGTTCGCAAAAATATAATTACGTTTTTTTAGAGCCCATACCTCAATGGTAATAATACAATACTTAGGATTTTTACATTAAGTATTCACTGCAAAATTATGTTAAAATAGAAAATGCATAAAAAAGGTAGCCATGACCAGGGTAAGACTAGAAAAAGACAACACATACATCACAATCCCTGAAAATACAGATAGCATGCAAACAGAATATATTTTTGTATTTTGTAATTTCCCTGCTCTTGATGCTGTGAACATGTGCGATCAGAGTCTACAAGCAGTCAAATATAACTTAAGGGGTTCAACCACAGAGACTAGCTTACCTTGGCATTGGCATATCCTAGCTTGATGGTAATGTTCCTTTCCAACTCGTTCTTGAAGCGGACAGTGTGGACACCAGAGATGGCCTTGACCACTGTGGACTTGCCGTGGGCCACATGACCGATGGTGCCTGGACAACAGCAAGAGAAAAGGTCATATAGAAGCAGGGAAGGAAATACAGCACTTGCTTTGCAATACAAGAAACGGCAAACATAGTGAAAGCTGCGATATGTCAGGTGTCTGGAGACTTGGTGCTAGATTTTTAATGCAACTAGAAGCATGGAGTCAGGTTTATACACAGTGGAGCAGAAAGTGGGGCGACATGCAATTCCTTACCAATGTTGATAGTGGCCTGTCTGCTGATGATCTCTGGAGAGAGAGGAGTCAGTTTCGTCACATCCTGATGTGAAAAGACATTGATTAATAGAAGCATAAATAATTACAAAACAGGAGGTAAATCAGGCTTTGCCACATAGATACAGTAAGATATGAGAAATGAAATCCTGGACGACTGGAACTGCCATCACACAGAATTATGGTAATAACACGGCTGTAATTCGAAGTTGTGGACGATTCCATTGCTTTTTTCCACTTCCAGTGGTGTCCCAACATTGTCCAATGTTGTTCAGACAACGATCTGAATAACACGACAGCTACCATTGCAACAATTCTGTCCTGATAACAATTCAAAATGAATCTGCCCCAGCTCGACAGTTGTAGTTCAGTAAAAAAAAAAACCTATATGCAATAATGAATGAATGAGAGAAGCTACAATCGGTAACATGGTCTCTAAGACAATGTTAGTTCGATGTGACACTTAACGTCGACGTCGAATCAATTTAAGATGTTAATACAGTACGTTTCCTTAGTTTCTCAAAATAGTATGACTGATTAAAATGTATGTTACTACTTGGGAACCCCGGTCTGCCGGTGAACACACCACAACCCATAACCACGGTTACAATCAGAGCAACGCCAACCGTACATCTAAATCAATTCAGTTATCTGGATGCAGAT
>OMKQ01044310.1:8426-21223 GCA_900302335.1 Phycis phycis
TGTGTAACATGTTCATGTGTAACATTTACATGTTCCAGGACCACTTGAGGGCTGAGTATGAGCTACGGGTTGCGGAGAAGACACTGCGGTCTGGTAGTGAGGTAAGGTAACTCTTGGGCCTTGCCTATATCTGCCAGCTTAAACCATATCAGACGTTACCTATAGGCCAAAACAAATGTCATATCTTTTCAGATGTTGAGAAACGTGATTATTGTTGTCTGTCAACATGACATATTATATTGACAGTAAAATATAATTGAACCGTCAACATAATAGGTGACTGTATGATAACATTGAAATGTCTTTCCAACTGTTGTTCACTGTCTTGTTTGTCTTGGAGGGCCATGTTATTTAGATTTTAGTCATATCACCGTTGTATTGTTCTCCTCAGAAGAAGCAGAAAGAGAAGCAGAAACTAACGTGTACAGACAGAATGCCGGCTTACCTGAATACTATTGCTCTGATGGCCTTCATGGTAAGTCTTCTTCATGTGCTACAGATAGCTCATTTTCTATAATAAGAAGACATATATATATATATATATGAGTACATCTTACACATTGTCACTTTAATTTACAAAACCAGTGCCGTAAGCATTATTTTTACAAACCCATTGTTAGCAAATTGCACGAGTTACACATAAATAGACCACCAGCTTGCACAACTCCTGCACCGATTCTCCGTTTGACGGCAATGTAACGGCAATAGCGTGGTCCGAACATACTTCCCTCTTTCCGTCTAACCGGCGTCACCGTCCCTGTGCACGTCTCTGCGGCAGATCATGGTGACGTTCGTCATTGTCTTCGGGGTCATCCTGTATCGGGTCACCATCAAAGCCATGCTCCACGTCAGCACGTACCAGGCGGCGCGCGCCCACATCCGGGCCACCGTCAAAACCACGGCCGCCATCATCAACGTCATCGCCATCATCATCCTGGATGAGATCTACGTTTGCGTGGCCAAGTGGCTCACCAAGATGGGTACGGCGGTTTCATGCAAGAGGGGGCTGCCCTGGCGGCGCTGAATCGTTTCGTTTTCATTGAAGCTGCTGCAGGCGAGGTTTGAGAGGCGGGGGAGCGAGGGAGAGATTTAGAAAATACTCAACCCAACGAGAAGCCCCCTCAGTCATTGAGCAATTGTTGCATTCACACGCCTTTCATTGACAGGTTAGATTGATTCCCCGGACTAATCAGGGATGAGATATCTCCCAATAGGGCAGATATTAGTCAGGTAATCTAAAATTGACTTTATACAATGGGTCATTGTGACCAAGCAACCTGAATGGTCAACTAGACTTTTAGAGCGAGTGAGTGTGACAGCACACCTAGATAACCCTGTGGATATCACTACGCCATTGATTTGATTCACAAAATGGTGCTGCCCAATGCTTAATTTGTAAAGTGGGAGGTCCCGGAACACAGAGGTGGGGGTGGATCCGGCAGCTCAGTACGGGGGTTAGAGGTAATGGAACAAAAAATATATAACATATATGTAACCTATATATGACATATAACAACATTGAACCAGTGGCGTAGCCAGAAATGTTCAAATGGGTGGGCACAAAAAAAAACGGTTGGGCAAAGCCAATTTGATTGAACATAAGACAGACAGGCGCGTTTCTAGGTTGTAAACGAAGGAAAGCCCTCTGATTGGACAGGCAAGACTGACAAGTAGGCTAAGCCTATGCATTGAATACTGCACAGACGGTCATTTATTTTTTTTCATTTTGGCGATTCATTTTTCATAGTGACACGGGAGGTGGCAGATCCAATAAAAAAGGTTCCGGATCTAACGTCAGAGGTGGCGGAACATGTTCCGGCATGTTCCCGCTCAAATTAAGCCCTGGTGCTGCTAGCCTACGAATTGGAAATGCAGACAAAGAAATGCTGTCCAAGTATTTGTGACTGTTTTCTGGGTGTTAGTCAGTTCTCAGTTTTCCTAGGATGAAAATAACGACTCTCTTCATCTATTCATTTTGAGAGTGAATAGCTCCACAATATGACTACGATTATATATTTTATTAAGTTGGTAACTGGTATAATCGCAATATTACACTCAAGAGTGTAATAGTGTCTCTTAGTGTATTCTTAACCATGTCGCCGTTCAGCCAGTAATGACAGTAAAGCACATCCTCTGGTGTAATGCTGATTAATTGGCTCATACAGAGGCAGCAACCAGACAAGTCAACCTGAACAGATATTTCACAGACCCTTTCCCTCGCTGAAAACTGGCTGTGACATTTTGAACAAATTACATTCAAATTATAGCTCTTAAACCTTACCCAATGGCCTTTCATTTCAAATGATACTTGGCAGAATGTGATTTTGTATAAATGCATAGCCTGGCATGTGCAGTACCACAGTTTACATGTATTGCCACTAAAGTCTCATCATCCCAGAATGTGGGATGAGTTGTGTGTGACGGTGATGGAGTGTCCAACTCTTCATTGTGTTTCTTTTACTTCCATTTCTAGAATATATGATGTGGAATTTTTTTTTTGTGAAATGTGTTGATATTATACATTTTAAAAAGATCAGAGATATTCTGACAGAGCATTTCACTAATAGCTGAAGGACGGCGGTGGCATTTCTAACAAATCACGCTGAAATTATAGCTCTTAAAACTCAGCACCTTTTACACTAATCACCTATCGCCCACAGCAAACTTAAGTATGACTCACACAAGTGTTGACCACTGTGTCATTTAAGGGCTAATAAAGTTGTTTTCCTGTTCTTTGTCCATTTGTTTATAGAGACCCCAAAGACTGAAAAGAGCTACGAAGATCGAGTCATCTTCAAGACCTTCATCTTGAAGTTTGTCAATGCCTTCACACCCATTGTCTACCTGGCCTTTTTCAGGGGAAGGTAATGAGAATATTAACATTGTATTGATGTTTGAAGTATATGGAAATACAGCGGAATCTTCTTAATTTTGGTGGGCCAAGTTTTTATCTAGCCGCTATTGTATCATAATGGATACCATACTATACATAGTATGCAATAACTACTTTGTGGTCTTACTAGTTCACTCAAATGTTGAAAAATAAACTGGGAAACCTGTATTTATTGTTGACCATCATCAGATAAGGACAGTACAGCAGTCGTGCAGGTTTAAGATGTATCATCTAAGATGGAGGACGAGCTCAAATTCGGGTGAACAGGATTTGAACTTTCTCCCGCTTCACGTTTGTTTTGACCAATCACACGGTTGGAGGCGGGGATCAGTAAAGGGCTCATTCAGACCAGATCAGGTTGCCGCGGTGACATGGGGGTGTCGCTTTCACGGCCCGTTTGTGGGACGTCATGCTGTGAACTCAAACCACTTCCTGGTGGGCGGGGCTGTGCGGCTCTGGAGGGCACGACGCGGAGGCGACCGGCCTCTCCTCCGTCTCCACAGTGGCTCCACCGTTTACCGCTACGATGATAGTGTTAAAAAACGGTGAACAGGGTTCTGGGGGGGGTCTTCCGTTTTTTCTCGCCACCCCACGCAGCCCCCCCACCGCCACAGCTTCGACTCACTGCCCCCATCCACTCTGAGCGGTTGAAACTGCCGCTGTCGCCGCCACGCCTGATTTGGTCTGGAATGAGCCCTAAGTAGGTACACAAACTCCAGCCAGCGCTAGTGAGCCGTGGAAAAAGGCGTCTGTAAAGGTTTCAGCTGAACACTGTGAGGCCTCGTCAACTGTAGGAAATACTAGGATTAAAACCCCCTTCTGAGTGCTTCCATCCACACTCACGCAAATACGTTAGTCTTTGGTGGAATCTCTCTAGAGCCTTGGCCTGTAGGAGTTCTGTTGTAATGTAGAGGCACTGCTGGAGCTGGGATTACCGTGGCCCAAAGAGCCAGCGAATATGGTTAAATCATTACATTATTTCCATAAATATTGAGTTATTGATTGAGTACACTTGCAGAGCTGTGTCATTGCGTTTAAAGCTGATGTTATTATGTCGGTTTAAATCTGCAGGCTCATTGGGCGTCCTGGAAGCTACTTGTACATTGTGGGGTCCTACAGGATGGAAGAGGTACGGCACCTTCATTGATATGGAACAAGAGCTCCCCATGTCGAGGCATCACTTTGCTGGATTGTTAAACAAATAAGACACAGCAACCCCCTAGTTTACAAATCAGCATGCACTGCATGGATTTTATTGACGGAAGATGGTGAGGCTAAAAAGTATGTAGCCCCAACTCTGTAATTGCACTGCTGTCTAGATAATGTTTGACAGCCAGTCATTGATTGCATTATTGGTGTACTACTTAAACATCGATCCCAGGATTATGCAAGATTTCCCCCTAGTGTTCGCCTCGCGAGACAATTCTGACCTCCCCGGTGAACATTCTGTCTGGTTCTCTATGCAGTTTTCATTGGAATGGCCATAGTTTTTTTTTTTTTTATAATTTAAGGCTCCGGCCATATTTGGAAATAAGGAGGGCTACATTTCCAAATATATTTCCATGAGGCTACACTGGTGGATGACATGCATGCGTTATTGCTGCAATTCATGCATAGTCGATGTGATGTTATTCACTGCAGTTCAATGCAAAGCTCTCAAGAGAGCCTGGAACATAGTGGTGGGTGGTCCACTAGCTTGCACATTTTTCTATTAGCTGTTGTTACTCTGATTATCCCGATTTTCAGTGAAGTCCATTTTTAATGCATAAATGTCTTCAATCATTTTGCACTGTCTGCTGTGTTGATGTGTTGTATTGATGACAGCTGCTGCCTAGTCCTCCTGCCCAGGGATTACAAGAGATGGAAATGCACCCCTAGCTCCTCTCTGGTGTAATATATTTATCGGCACTGTCATTTAACTGTCGTGCTAAACAAGCAAATAAAATAATACAATGACGTAAATACTCAAAGAAAGAGACGCATTCAAATGAGAAAATCCTTTCATTATTCAATAACCCTCTCTGTCTCTCTCTCCCACTAGTGTGCACATGCTGGCTGTCTCATGGAGCTTTGCATTCAGCTGTGCATTACCATGTTAGGGAAGCAGCTTATTCAGAACAACCTGTTTGAGGTTGCCAGGCCGTAAGTACAGAGCTCACATACACATATACAATATACGCCAAATTAACTTGACCTGAAGTGCCAGCAAGTGACAGTGGCTTCCATAATCCTTTCCAGTGGACCAGCCATATAGTTTATGGCTGGGGGCGGCAGTAGCTCAGTGGGTAGAGCGCGTGGACAGAGCGGGTCGTCCACTAACCGTAGGGTCGGTGGTTCGATCCCCTCGATCCCCACTTCCAAACTGTCTGCATGTCGAAGTGTCCTTGAGCAAGACACTGAACCCCAACTTGCTCCCTGGGCGCTGAACCTAGCAGCCCACTGCTCCTATGTACCATAGGATAGGTCAAATGCAGAGAACAAATTTCGTTCTCATATCTAAAAAATACTGAGAATGACAAATAAAGACCAAAAGGTCCTCTCTCTCTCTCTTTATACACAGCCTACAGATCGGACGAACATTGCATTCATTCCTTTGTTAAGGTGGACACGTTTAAGCCGTCAGATTTTCATAGGAAAAGTGGTATTTCTGGGACACATTTCGTTTCGAGCTACATGGCCAACCTGATTTACCTACTTTGTATTCCAAGGGAATTGTTTGGATTAGGGAATGCGAGAGCATCGCACAGCACCGCGGATAACGCTGTGGCCCCTTTGCAGGAAGTTGGAGAAGACGGCGTGTTGGCAAATGGTCTGTGAGTGCAAAGCGAAACAGAAAGTCCCTCCGCCGGACAGCACGGAACTCCACACACGCCACGAGAAGGATCACCTTCTGCGGTCCGAAAACGGCCTCACCCCGGAGTACATGGAAATGAGTGAGTATTATTAAACACACGCAAACACACACGCGCACGCACACATACAGGCGTGCAAGTGCACACACACGCATGCACGCACATGCAAATATGATACAAATACAATTCAAATATCATACGTTTAGGTTGCCTTGCTTCTTGCACCTTCCAAAGCCTCCCTCGCACGAGGATGTTGGGTTATTGTGACTGTGGTGTTTCCCTCTGTGCAGTCATCCAGTTTGGGATGGTGACTCTGTTTGTGGCGTCGTTCCCCCTGGCGCCGCTCTTCGCCCTGCTCAACAACATCATCGAGATCCGCCTGGACGCCAAGAAATTCGTCACAGAGTACCGAAGGCCCATCGCAGTCAGAGCCAAGGACATCGGTAATCAGCTCTGGCTGGAGATTAAATCCACTGTCAGCATTCACACTCTCTTTTTTTGTGCCGATGCAAACCAAAATGTTTTATTCACAAAATAATAATCAAAGCCATGTGTGGGTGGGATTAGTGGCTATGGCTCTTATGAACCAAGATACATTTTTCTTTCAAATATAGTCATGATGGTCACAGTGTTATAATAATATAGTGTGATAGATTTACCTGATTAATATTAGCTATGTGGTTGAAAAGTCAGATGCATATGGGAAAATACATGGGGGGATCAGTCTGAACCTTGAAGATCTGCTTTAATCCTAATCCTTATCCTTCACAGGTATCTGGTATAACTTGTTGCGGGGCCTCAGCAAGGTAGCAGTCATTGTGAACGTGAGTCCCACTATTTCTATATTTCTATCAATATGCTGTATATTCACATAAAGTAAAAATGTAAGCATTTTATTGAAATAAATACAGTTTGATGAATGGGGACTAGCATCGACAAGCTCATGAGCTAAAAACAAGATCATTGAATATTTCTGCCAAACAAAATGTAATGAATTGAGCACACATTTTGCCCACAGGTGTGTTTCATGAATGTGCTCGGTCCATTTACGGCCAAAAGAAATCACAGAACCTGGTTACCCAAGCTGTAAATGCATTGCAAGTGAGGGCGCTGTCACGTCACGAATGGATTGCTCTGAATGAGCTGAGACAGGTGGGCCTGTCCTCGCTGAGAGAGTGCCTTGGGGATTCAGTCTGGGGACACACTAATGCCTGGCAAGAGATGAGTCCCATTGCTTTCAAAAGGCTCCGGCTCCAGATGTTATTAAGGGCAAAACGCTCACAAGAATTCTAATTTTACTCGCGGTAGTGAGTTCAGGGCTACCTCTGCACGCTAATAGTGTGCGTGGGGCCTGTGTGAGGAGCAGAAGGATCTCCTGAGGGGCATCAGAATGGGGCTGTCGATTTAAATGTCATCTATGATTGTCCCCTGACCCCCCCCCTCCACACACACACACACACACACACACACAAACACACACACACACACACACATCCACATCCCTCTCGCTAGGCTCACGGCCACATTCTGAACATCGTCAAGCAACTGGCTTTTATTGAGGAAGCCCAGACCCAGACCGGGCGTCATATCTCCTAATGGTTGACAAATGTTGCCAGAGCAAAGGGTGTCCCTCAGTGGGTGCTGCGGCCCACGATCACTGAGCGCTATAGAGCGAACCAGCAGACTGCTGAGAAGTGTTGTCTTCAAACACGCTTTATTCTCTGGCCCACCTGGCAATCGCACCGTGCTGTGGGATCCACAGGGGCAACCTCCAAAAAAAAAGGCTTCTGAGGCTTTGAATGAAAGGCATCCTCATGTTATTTCTGTCTGATCATCACCCCCAACAGGCTTTCGTCATCTCCTTCACATCTGATTTCATCCCACGCCTTGTCTACCAGTACATGTACAGCCCTGACGGCTCAATGCATGGTTTTGTCAACCACACTCTCTCCTACTTCAACACCAGTGACTTCCAAACGGGCACAGCTCCTCTGAACCCCTTAAACCTAGGCTACAGAGTGAACTTATGCAGGTAAGGTGACTCAGATGATCGTTTGCATGGAGTCCACAATGTTGATGTATGATAATGACACTACATATCTCTTAATGCCCCCGTCTCTCTCCACAGGTATAAGGACTACAGAGAGCCCCCTGGGACCAGCGACCAATATGAGTTCACCAAGGAGTTCTGGGCCATTTTGGCCGCGCGCCTCGCTTTTGTTATCCTGTTTCAGGTTGGCAAAAACCCTCACTGTATATCAATGCAGACTCATATCAACACAATCTTCCTGGTTCCCGGTTCGTGCTGCCGACGAGTTTAAAACCTCCTTCTACCCTCCCCTCTGTTGTCCTGCGCAGAACGTGGTCATGCTGATGAGCGACTTCATTGACTGGCTCATCCCGGACATACCCAAGGACATCAGCCTACAGATCCACAAGGAGAAGGTCCTGATGGTGGAGCTGTTCATGAAGGAGGAGAAGGGCAAGTGTTACGCGGCGGGGGACACCCACAACGCGGAAAAGTGCACCCCCTCCTCGTCGCGGAAGCACAGCCCCCTCATGCCGCCCGCGCGCTACGACTCGTACTCCCACACCACCAACTGCTAGAGCTTTGTGCTAGCAGGCTGCTAGTGTCTACAGCTGCTGCTAGCCACTAAGATGCTAAAGATGCTAATTAACAGCTCCAATGGCGGCCCCCCCACCCTTAAAAAAAAACTAAAAAACGTAACGGATAACCATCCGACTGAATCTGTCCGCCGTCCCCCGGGACACGCGGCCAATTGAAAAATGGACTGGTCTCGGCATGCTCCGTGTGGTTTTCTGCTTCCTTGTATGAGCGTAGAGCTAAGAGTCTTTTTTTTTCCTTACCCAGAGTCAAAATGCCATGATGGATATACTACTACATCACATTCGAAATGAGTTGGCACAGTACGTGGAAGCCATGACACATGCAGCACCAGTCTACGCCACTGTTGTATTGTCCCAACCCTTGCTCTGCACTTTGCTGCTGTTGTTTGATCTGGTGATCTCAGGACGGTGGGCGTGTCCTATGGGCTCTGGGTGCAGCTCTGTGCAATGCACTTTGGCCTTGCTTCTGTGCAGCAAGGACAATGCATTGTTTCGCTTGCCAAAGATTTGAATCCATATTCTCATCTAGTTTTTGTTTTTCTCAGCACTATTGCATTTCCCCAAATAACAACGTGTTCCTTTAAATGCAATCAATTTATAATTTTACAATACTTTTTCAGTTTAAGTTTAAGCAAGAAACACATTTATGGCAAGCGGTTTTTATATTTAAGCCATGAAACCTGGTATGTTTGTCGTTACTAGTAAAAAAAAATGTATGAATAGGTCAAACTAAATACGACACTAAAAACAAGTACAACAAACTATGACAACATATTAGTGTGTAATGTTGTCATGAAAAAGGCACTCTCAAGTCAAACCACCAAACCATTTCTCTACTGCCCCCTTAGGACATGGGAGCTATTCCAACAGAAAATAACAAGTATCCAATTTGTTTCCAGTGAAACAGAACAGTCACTAATAAGTATTCGTCATCTTTTAACTAGCGAGTATTTGGTTTCAGGGTTTAAATGCTAAAATGGCCTGCTCCACCTACACTGCCGCCTCACCAAACAAACCACAAATCTCTCCCGTCATGTGGCTCCTTATTTATCTTCTTCCCCCATGAATAACATTCAGCATGAAGTGTTGAGGCTGCACAGCAACCTCCCCGCATGGATTTTACCACAATGATGACATATGATGATTAACAGTGTAAACACAGGTCACTCGACATGTTATTGGATTTCCCTGAAAAATAGACCCCTTGTGTGCAAGATTAATAGACGAGGCAACACACAAGGTACATGCCTATGTTACCCTCATTTCCCACCCATTATTAGTACAGTAAGTCTTATGTGTATTTTAAAATGCCATTACCTGCCCTGGCACTATTTTCAGCCAACCGGAAAGAACAATTGTATCTGTGTACCATGAGATGGTGCAGACCCTCAGGTTTGATTTAAGTGTTGGTTACTCTAAATGCATGACTGCTGAGATACAAGCAGAGAGCAGGATATTGTTACTTTCATTATTTGCTGTTAACATTTTGCCTTTTGGACTGCTCAGACTATACAAGGGCTTTATTTTGGCTGCCTGTGTGTGCCATTACAGCTAGTCCTGTTCCACTGTTCCCTTCTCGACCTAAACTTGCTTCACGTTATTCCCTTGTGCTATGTTACGAAAAGGAACACAGGACTTTGTTGACCATGTTCAAGTCCCATTTTGAAGAAGTCATATTTCAATTAACCAGACTTAGGGGACAATAGCGCATACAATTGTGTGTTTTTACTGTTACTAAGAGTAGAGGTTCATTGTGTTTACACGTTGTTCTACAGCGGTTACATCCTATTGTCTAGCAGCTAAAACTAAGTGTTGGGAGGAGACGCTATATGATTGTCAAAGGGCTCAACGGAGCAAAGTAGACTTGAGCCTTGATCCATACTGTTTATCCTATCCAGATTGTGCTGATCATTTAAACCACCAATGATTGACCAAAGTCTGGGGATTGAGAGTGGCTACACGGATGTCGGATTTAAACAAATCCTTCTAGCAATGAGTGAGACGAGGCATCCTTTCCAAATAAGCCATTGAATATTTTCTGTAAAAAAGGCAGAATATTTGACGTTCTTAATAAAGCTTTCGTACGTTCACACCAGCCATTTCTGAAGCTGGACTATATCAATGTAAAAAGTTGCAACACCTAGTCATTTTGTTCCTTTTTGTATCCTAATTGGACATTCACTGGAAATATAGCCTTCTACATTCAGGGAATGCTTGTGGTTTCCTGCACGCTCTCAGCCATACAGCTTCCCAGTCGTCACAGCAGACTTTTGAGACGTCATGGGATTTAGCCCTTTAACGCATCGCAATGCTCTGCATTGTGACAGAGCTATTCCCCGGTGGGATTGTTTCACATTGTTTGACTGACAATAACTCCAATTGCCATCTCTCATAGTTGTGAACTTTGAATGTGTGCATAGAAATGGATATAATCTTTATAGGATTTATCAAAATGTCAATATGGAGAAAAACCATCATGGCAGACTTCACTAGTTTTTAAGGCTTTGCATTTGTTCTCCAGGAAGAATTACACATTTAGGTACATTTTTGGAAGGGGGGGGGCACTTATTTGTATCATGTAAATTTTTTGCATCTATAGATTAGTCTTTTCAGCACAAAATAAATTACACTAAAAGGTAGGTTAGATTAGGGGCCCTTATTACATCGGCTTTGTCTTTTTTAGCGACTATTAGAATGTATAACTTCATTTTTGATTTTCACTTCTAAGAATAAATATATATTTTCAAAATGCTTTTTTTGTGAAAATTCAGGAAATGATATATACATTTCATAGGCTGCCAGGACAGAGAGCAGCGACACTATATTTACTTTTTTATAGGAATGTGACCCAGTCTGATGGGTCACATTCCTAATGGGGAAGCTAATAAGTGCATTGTTGTTTTGTAATGTAACTCTTCAAACAGATACTATGATACGCAAATGTGGAATCAGTGTTTAGAAATAGGTTACAGACTGAATTTGTTCATTCGTAAGGCAGATTTTTTAAATAACTATTTGATTAGGCCTACTTGATGTCAATAGCACACATAAGCCATTCCTTCGATGTCTAACATATATTGTCATCTTGCTGTTTGTTACCATAATGTAATTTCAACTTTAATAAAAGAGTATGCATTGTGAACTGTTACATGTGTGGCAAGTCATGCATCCTGGATGTATTAAACATTTTTATGCTTTAAATTGATTGATTTAATAAAAGATGAAACAGAGCCAAAATCTATTCTCTCAACCCTTCAGTGGCGGCTCCTGAAAAAAATCTTGGGGGGGGCATTTTTCTGATAGTGATTCAGGTGACCCATTCAATAGGTGCATTAAGCAAGACTATCAATTTGTTGTTAGATGATTAACTCATACAGAGTCCTTCTTGGGTCCACTAGATGGCAACTCCATAATCAAAAATGGTGTAGCTCCACACTATTAATTATTTACATGAATCTAATGCTGTATGTATGTAAAATAGCTAAACAGGACAAAAGATATGTCCAGCAACCACATAAAGACAGGGGCAGCATATTAAGTATATCAAGCATATCAAGTATCTATTAACTGACCAAGGATCAAGAGAATCAAGAGCTTTCACAACCTTTACAACATACTCATCAAAAACTTTGTCTAACTGTGCGACCAGAAGTCCACCAATCCAAGAAAAATCCCTGGGGCCATCCTTAAAGGTCTCATTGCATCGTTTTTTCATTAATTTTGCGGTGGTCTGGTATTAATGAATGCCCTCCGAGGAGGAAGAAGAGATAGCACAAGAACCACTTCCTGATCATTTGTCGATGAACGTTTCAGAAGTGTCAACTTAAATTTTCTCCTAAAAAGAGGTGAAGGTTTGTGGCGATCGTCATTATGCTTTCAAGTTGTAGACTTCTAATAAACAGTTGGAAAAGACCAGTCATAGCCCACCAAATATAAAGATTTAAATGTTCTAAACCAGGGGTCAGCAACCTGCGGCTCTTCAGCCTCCTTGTAGCGGCTCCCTTTGGCAAAAAAATACCATGAAAATGGTAACATTTTATTTTTATTTATATATTATCATTTCCCTGTTTATTTTGTTGCAGTTATCTTGGGGTTTGAGGCGATACTTATTTTTTAAACTGTTTTTTTTAATATATATTTTGTCAACTAAAATATATGTCACATCACCATCTATAGCCTTTACCTTCAGGCGGCTTCTGGAGTGTGCGACCCCTGCACTCACCATGAATAAGTCTCAGAAGTTAAAATAGAGTTTAATTCTGCGTAGACTGATTCATTTGCCTTCATCGCCAATGACGCTGGCTTACCTGTGTGCTTGATATGTGGCGAGAAATTATCGAACAACAAAAAATGTAACGTCGAAAGACATTTTCAAAACAAGCACTCAGCATTCGCTGAAAAATACCCAGCTGAAGATGAGTGAT
>OMKQ01044318.1:5769-18662 GCA_900302335.1 Phycis phycis
CCCCCCCCCCCACCTCCACATGTCGAACCCCACAAATGGTACTGATTGTAAGTCGCTTTGGACAAAAGCGTCTGCTAAATGCCCCCTTTACCTGTAAACACATCATTACATTTAGAGCATTTAGCAGACGCTTTTATCCAAAGCGACTTACAAAGAGTACATTTGTCATCAGAAGGTGAAACATGTCATTGCTGCTAATACGGTAAGAAAGTCACCAGAACAAGTTTCAAGCATTTCAATTGCTAGATTAACCATTGCTAGCATACAACATGTATAGACTAGTATACACATCAGTGCCACTGATGTGTACTGATGTGTAAAATTACCAGTAAAAGCACATCTCACAAAGCCATGCACAGCAGAAAAGGGTTTTTAATTTTTTTATTTTAATGATTTCCTTTAATGCCATTAATAATTGAAATGCAAGGTCAGTTAAAACAGCAGTAGCTTTGTTTGAATTAGCCTTTTCAATCAGCCTGTTTTATAGGGCAGCATTCCACAGCACAGCTGTATCCATGCCACATTTTTTGTAAACATCTGGCCTAACTACAGCTCCCCTGATTGTCAATGCTTATCTTTCAAACATTATGTTTCAATACTGCCATGATCATTAAAATACCAGGAAACAAAGCAGAGTATTGCTCATGTGTATGGACATTTAACCACAACCCTAAACGTGCAGTCCAGGTCTGACTATAGTTCACTAGTGTCCAGGAAAAGACCAAAAGCAAATATCATGAAGATTCCTATCTTGAGCTTGGAGGCAAACCTATAAAGATCCTCTATCTCCAACCACAGAACACAGACTGCTCCGTGTAGTCTTTCTATAAATGTGTAATTTACTGAAAATGTAATGGTAATGTTTAACATGTCTGCTGGTTATATTGGTGACTTTACAACTTTGTGTATGAACATTGTGTCTGTGTAGAAAATTAATTAGTGTGTTCACAGTAGAATTCAGAGGAAGTAAGAGATGAGTGAGAGACAGAGTCAGAAAAAGAATGAGCGATACTGAGAGAGAGCTAGAGAGAGAGAGAGCTAGAGAGAGAAAGAGCAAGAGAGAGAGTGAGAGAGAGAGAGAGAGAGAGAGGGAGAGAGTGAGAGACAGACAGACAGAGGTTTTTGACATAGTTTGTTGGCAAATAAACAAACAAATAAATAGATGCACACATGGTTGCACACATTATCTTCAGCTCGGCTCAGCACTCAGAAGTGTTGGACAGTTCAACCTTCCCCGTGACGTGAGCGATGAAACACCTCAACACGTAGATCCCGGAGAACTGGTGGGAACTGGTGGGGGGAGAGGAAGCAATAGAGACAGATAGAGGCAGAGACAGAGAGAGAGAGACAGAGACAGAGACAGAGACAGAGAGACAGACGGAGGGAGTGACCTTAGCTGTAAATTACTTCCCTGGAAAATGGGTCTAATTTTGCTCCACGGATATTTTTTTTCTACAAAAAACAACAACAATAATAATAATAATAATAATAATAATAATTAATTTTATTTAAAGGCACCTTTCAAAGCACTCAGACACCTTACAGACAAGTTAAAAGTAACAAAAAGTAACAAGTAACAGTGGCATACTCGGTCAATGTGTGAGTATTAGTTAGTTAGTTAGTTAGACTTTATTGTCCGCGGAGGGAAATTCTTTTTCACATTACTGTACATCAGCTTAACGCATATCATCCCACAACAATGACGGAAATACATTAAATACGACACAACAGCACACAATAATGACAGGCACAACATGAAAACAAGACTCGTAGTTCCCTCAGCGAGTCACCCTGTTTGGGGCTGCTTTGGCTGCGGGTACCAGGCTTTTGCCAAAGCGATCCCTTCTGCACCTCAGGGACCTGTACCTGCACCCAGAGGGCAGTACAGCAAGGTGGTGATTGAGTGGGTGTGTGGTGTCCTGTGCTATTGACCTATTATCTTGGCAGCAGTGTTGGTTATGCGTGTGAGTTTGACCCGGTTTGTGACGGTGAGCATGTTGAAGAAACAGGTGGAACAGTAGAGCAGGATGGGTTGAACAATACTTTGGTACAGCAGTAGGAGGAGATGGGGGGGGCGACATAGAGTACTTTGAGTTTACGGCTGGCTGGCAGTCTTTGATGGCACCTTTTTTGAATGTCCTTTGTATGCTGGTCGAAGCTGAGTTTATTGTCCAGTGTGAATCCGAGATATTTGAAGCTGTCAACCATTTCAACCGTTTCGTTATTGATGAGGATGGGGTGCTAGTGTGACGGGGTACTAATACTTCTTTTATTTTCCTGACATTGAGATGAAGGTGGTTATGCTCACACCACTGGGTAAAGTGTGCAACAGTGTTATGATAGTCCAGAATACAATGGTTATCTGTGAGAAGAGCAAGAATGGCAGTGTCGTCAGAGTATTTGAGGTAAGTGGTGGTGGGTGAGGGGCTGATGCAGTCATTGGTGTACAGCGTGTAGAGAAACCACTTGGAATAAGTGTGTTTTTAGGTGTGATTTAAAGGTGGAGACAGAGTCAGAAGTGCGAATGTCGGGTGGAAGAGAGTTCGGGGAGCAGATCGGCTAAAAGCTCTTGACCCCATAGTGGATAGGTTGGCAGATGGAGCTGAGAGCTGGATGGCAGAAGAGGATTGGAGAGGGCGTGAAGGTGTGTGGATGTGGATGAGTTCAGTTAGATACACTGGTGCCAGGCTGTGAAGGATTAGAATCTTAAAATCAATGTGTGATTTGGTAGGGAGTCAGTGGAGTTGCTGCAGGGCAGGAGTGATGTGTTCAATAGATGGAGTTCTGGTGATGCGTTCTGGACCAGTTGGAGTTTATGAAGAGATTTCTGAGGAAGACCACAGAGGAGAGAGTTACAGTAGTCCAGTCGGGATGTAATCAGGGTGTTTACAAGTATAGCAGTAGAGGTTGGTGTAAGTGAGGGACGAAGACGATTGATGTTGCGTATATGGAAGTAACCAGACCGAGTAACATTATTGATGTTGGTCTTGAAGGATAAAGTGCTGTCCAAGATGACACCCAGGCTCTTTACCTGAGGGGAAGGGGCAACAGTGGCATTGTTGATGGACATGGAAAAAGTGTTGAGTGTTGCTAAGGTGGATTTGGTGGTGATGAGGAGAACCTCAGTTTTGTCGCTGTTGAGTTTGAGGAAGTTGAGTGAGAACCATGATTTAATTTCCAGTAGGCTGACGGAGAGAGCTTTGGGTGTTAGAGTGGCAGTGGGCTTAGTGGAAAGGTAGAACTGGGTATCGTCAGCATAACAGTGGAATTGAATGTTAAATTTCCTAAGAATATAGCCAAGAGGCATAAATTAAATAATGAACAGGAGGGGGCCGAGGACAGAGCCCTGGGGAACACCACTGGAGACTGGGGAGGCGCTGGATCTCAAGTTCTTGAGTTGGACAAACTGTGCGCGGCCCGACAGATATGATCTGAACCAAGCCAGAGGGATATCAGTGATTCCAATGGATACTAGCCTGTCCAGGAGGATGACATGAGAGACGGTGTCAAAAGCTGCACTCAGGTGAAGGAGAACCAGAATGGAAAGTTGCCCAGAGTCAGATGCCACCAGAAGGCCATTTTGACAAGGGCTGTCCCATTGCTGTGGAGGGGATGAAAGCCAGACTGAAATTTTTCGAAGAGATTGTTGTCAGACAGATGGGTGTTTATCTGAGCTGCAACAGTTCGCTCAAGTACTTTGGAAAGAAATGACAGGTTTGAGATTGGACAAAAGTTGTTTAAGTCATTCGGATCTGCGTAGTATTTGAGTATTTGAGTTATTGCAGCAGTTTTCAGTGAAGATGAAACAACACCAGAAGTCAGGGAGCAATGGATAATGTCAGTTATTAACGTGGACAGGGCAGGTAGGCAGACTTTTACCAGGTGGGTAGGTAAGGGATCTGGCATGTGAAGGATTTTGAATTGGAGATGAGACCAGTTAGTTGGAAGTTTGAAGCTGGTGAATGGAGAGGCGAAGGAGGATCGTATCATCTTATAATGACCATCGTATGTATGTGTGTGTGTGTGTGTGTGGGTGTCAGCCCTTTTATCTCTGGGAATCAACACAAAGAGAAAGCTGAACAACTTATTTTCTTCTGCCATGCAAATAAGTGCACTTGCATTGTGTACACACGCACGTGTGTCTGTGATCATGAATGTACACACAATCCACGCCTTCCCTCCCTCCTCGTTATCTTATCTGATGGAAGATAGTCATCTAGCGTTAATGGGTTAAGTTACACATTGTCCTTGCTCCACCATATAAGGAAACACTATCAAACACCTTAGTTACCCACTATAGAAGAGATAGTGAGTGACACTCACTGGGGAGAACGAAGGGGGGGGGGAATTACCAAAGAAAGAGGAAACTAAAACCAAAATCTAGGTTCGGAATGCGTCCTCACGTTCTCTGTAAAACATTCCAACACAAAGCTTTCATTTCAAGTTTCATGAGAAGAAGCAGTGCTTTTGGACCACAGAGCTTCGACGGCGCGGCCTATTTTACTTTACGGTAAACGAGAACACTAAAGCAACTGAGACGCCCCAGAACATTCATACTGAGACGCTGCATGATTGTGCCACCATTGTGTCCCGTACAGCATGGTGTAACATTGCAATCACGTTGCGTGCATGTGCATACGCAAGCTTACTCACGCACGCACGTGTCTCAATCAAACCGCCATGAAGTTCGGCGTGTGCCAACATTGTTGCATTGCACGTTTCATATGGGTGGGGGAATTTATTTCGGTGGGCTTTTTTTATTGGGTTTGCCTTTGTATGTTGATGATCAAGTTGATGTAATAATTTTATACACACTTTACTCTGCTATAAGTTCCCCCACCATCTTTCTAAGCGCACAGTGTAGTGGACTAGATCCTCAAATTAGCACCCATATGGAATTGAGAATCATTTTTGAATAGAGATGAATAGAGATGGCGATTAACTTGTGAGATAACGAAAAATGCACACCTCTTTCGTTTATGTAACTGTTCAATTGATTTCTTGCACGTGCATTACTTTCCGTTAGACGCCCGTAAAGGTCGGCAGTTGCAAGCACTGAACGTAAGGTGACATTTGTGTTATTTAAATAAATCATCTTTATGTTCTGTGTCCCTTGTTAAGACATCTATGTATTGTGCTGCAGGGAATTGTACTTAAGATAGCAGCTAGTCCAGCTAGCACCGGCCCGCAATGCCTTGTAACAGAGCTTTGTAGCTCAAGAGGTCACCGTCATTGTCACACTGTCCAGTCGGCCCTCAGTACAACATGAGATGAGGGATAGCAGGGCTGCCCAGACGGCGTACGCTAACCTCTTCTCAATAGAGGCAAAGCAAAGACATGAGGGAAATGGAAGCAACACAAGAGTTGACTTTGACATTGAACTAAATTGGATGCTTTGATGCTGCGTTGAACTTGCACCTTTTCTTCCATACTGGTAAGAAAAACAGTTGTTATGGCTCATGGCTATGAAGCAATATCTTACTAGGGTAGCTACTTGTATAACGTTACTGACAGTGTCAATATGTATACTAAGTTAGCAGTTTGTTGATAGGGTTTGTTTTCTCTAAATGATGACTTTATTTTAGTGACAAAATGGCATAGATTACCATATAGACAAACATATTTCCAGGTAAAAACAAAATAAAAAAAGGGATTTGGGTTCACTGGCTCTTGCACTGCCACCTGCCTGCGCAATGTTTGTGCAAAGTGATTGAGTTCCTTTATTTGATATTATTTAGGCAAATACTGCCACCTAGAGGAATGCTAGAATTGTGTTTGGTGCATTGTAATGGCTATTTACCACTGACTAATGTGTTCTGTTTCTTTCAGGAACCACAAACTTGTTCACTCCTGTGCTCACAGATACCTGTGTTCATACGTACTCAGATGCCACATTTAGCAGACAACCCTGCTAAATGAGTAAATGGGCAGCAGTAGCTCAGTGGGTAGAGCGGGTGGACAGAGCGAGTCATCCACTAACCGTAGGGTCGGCGGTTTGATCCCCTTGATCCCCCTCCTCCTCCAACTGTCCACGTGCCGAACTCCACAAATGGACTGATTGTGAGTCGCTTTGGACAAAAGCGTCTGCTAAATGCACTCTTTTACTTTAAATGAGTCACACCTTACAAGACAGCATTTCAGTATTTTACGACTTTACGACTATTTTACGACAGGAGTAGCTGTCTAAACTCAATCACATACAAGCACACATATAGGAATCAAACTAATAGTAAGTGTAGCTTCCTTGTATGTCAGTTACATACATACGAGAAATGAGTTCCTTCTCAGATGTGGGAATACATTTAGCTCACTGAGTTGCAAACATAAAAAGAGCTATTTTGCGGGATTGTTTTATTGTGTCTATGGTTACAGCAGTCGAGAACACATGACCTTGGTGAGTCATGTGTTCCGTCCAAGGCCAGGGTGTGTTCCTACGGCGTGTTGCACAACCCTCTGATTGGTCAACTCAGTCACGTCACATGGCTTTATTGGAAAACAGCTGAACATAAACATGGATTGAAAAGAACAGTGATGTACGAGTTGAGTTCAGATATATGAACAAATTAAGGAATAACTGCAACACGACTCTTAATAATGTAAATCATGTAAATCATAGAGCTGAATTGTTGGGGAATTAGAAAAGTTTGCGATATAATGAATGCAAAGGCAAGCAAAGCGGAACGGCAGCCAGTGATCTCAACAGTGTTCATGTCACTATCGGAAACCATAAAAACCAGTAGCTGTACGATAAGGGTGGTGCCAGGAATCTATGTATACACCACGTCTCCGTGGGAGACGGACAGCGGTGTCTCACCTGACCAATAGGGGCTGGGGGAAGCAGCTGGAGGTGCGGTCTCTCACCACATCTCTGAGACTCAACAGGTGGCTCAGCAGAGCTCCGCGGCCACACTTGTCGATCTTGGTGACCACGACCTGGGGGACAGAACAGAACATTTACATTTTACCCTTAGCAGACGCTTTTTTTACCAAAGCGACTCACAACCAGTACATTTGTCATACATTTGTGGGGTTCGACATGTGGACAGTTGGAGGTGGGGACCGAACCGCCAATCCTCCGGTTGGTGGATGACCCAGTCTATCCACTGATCTACTGCCGCCACGGCTTCACCGTTCACTTCTCCTCAGCCTTTGTAGTCATATGTGGGGAACTGCATACACAGCAGAATTCAGCTTTCAGCCAAAGTACCGGACAGTGTATTTCATACGCAAGTGTCAGCAGCAATGGGGGTTAGGGATCTTGCTCAAGGATGCCCACAGGGGGACTGCGGACATTGGCGTTCGAACCCAGAACCTTTTCGGCTGGGAATCAAACACTCGTACCACTAGACTATCCCTCCTCCTCATATGGTATTTAATGTAGCTTCTATTGCTGCATCATAGTCATCTGTGGACATCTCCCGGCAGCATGCTACCTGCCGAGCACTGTTGGTTTCTCTGGAAGCAAAGCAGGGCCGGTCTGGTCCCAGCCAGTGATGGGAGACCATGCTGTGTGCTGGAAGAGGTGTTGGAGCCCCAGTAGGGGGCGCTCATTCCCTTCTGGCCTATGTAATATCCCCAATGCCCCAGGACAGAGATGGCCACTCCTGTCAAAAGAGCCACCTCTTTCAGATGAACCGCTAAACAAAGGTCCTGACTCCCTGTGGTCACTAAAGCTCCCGTGTCACTCATCGCAGGAGTAGGGGTTGTTAAACCCAGCGTTGTGGCCAATTTCCCTCCCTGGCTTCACGTAACATACATTGTGAAGCGCTTTTGGTGTCTTCAGAATGATTTATGAATTATTATCAGTATTTTCATAGTTTATTCACAACATCATATAAATGCAAATTTTGGGAACGTGGATCATAAATCATGCCACCTTCTGGCAAAATAACTAAACTGCAGGCAAAAAGTAATTGTATTTAGCTTAATTGCTTCCCTAGAATCAACACTATTAGATTTACTATTAAGTAGTCTTTAGAATAAAGTTAGAGGTTTTAATCCAAGTGACTTGCAGGGAATTGACTCTGAGCATTGGTATCTTGCTCTGGGATGCCAACCGCGGACACAAGGGGTAAAGCTCAGAACCCAGAAGCTGTCGTCTTTCGCGTAGCACTAGACTATCTTGCATCCAATTTCCTGAATTTTGAAAACCGAATTAATGTACAGTCCCAATTTTAGCAGCGACGTCAAAGTGTTCAATAAACCAGGAGTGTTGAATAATTGAACTGCTCTCTCCATTATGGCTCCACTACGTGGTATCAGGATTTAAACAGACGAGCGTTGTGAATTAATCTGCTGCGGACGCAATGATGAATGGCCCAGAGTTAAGTTGGGAGGTTTAAGAACACTCAGAGAGAGAATAACGGAGAGAAATGAGACACGCGTCCCACGGCCCGCGACCGCATGATGAAGATCTAGGGGGAGAGAGAGAGAGAGAGCGAGAGGGCGAGGCGAAGGTGGGGGTCTTAACTCAAACTGCTAGTGGATAAGATAAAGTGAGGTGGTCGTATCCTAATGCATCCCCACTTCATCCTTAGCAAGTTATTCAATTACTAACTAACTTAATCCATCCACTCACTCATCCACCAACCCAGACTACATCCCATCCATCACTCCGTATCCCCTCAAACAATTCATGCATGGATAATTTCACCACCCATCACTCTGTCTATACGTCCTTGCATAGGGCAGGATTTGAGAAGGGCGATGGTGGATGTATAGGATGTATAGTGTGTATCGTGGGAGTGGTAATGGTGACTTACCACATACGGCTGCCTCATCTCCTCACACATCTCCAAGGCAATTAAATCGAGCTTTTGGATACCAATACTACCATCCACCAATAGGAATGTCCTCACTAGACTGAAACAGCCAATAGAAATGAGGAGATGGTTAGGTTATGCTGATTGGGTATCGGTTTAACTGAAGGGATCAACACAGTACTCTGGACCCACTTGCTCCGTGTTTCCAGATAGGGCTCCACCATGTCCACGAAGTCCGTGGGAGCTCTGTGTCCGTAGCCTGGCATGTCCACTAGGGTGAACGCCTTCCCCACTGTGTAGAAGTTCATCTTTTTGGTGTGTCCCTGGTATAAAACCCACGCACATGTTCCATTGCCATTAACAGGTATGTTGAAAGAAGAAAAAAAAAAGAGATGATAAGCCATGATCGTAATAAATTAATACATTAAAAAGTTTTATTTTTTTAAATACACAGTAGATAAAACTTCTGAATATGTATGCATTTGGATACCCCATTTTCATTATGCCATTTTTGGATAGCAGTGTAGACCCTATTCACAGAGGAAAAATACAGCTCATAATACTTATTATGGGTTTGCTATTTTTGGGTAGTAGAGTAGTAGTGGACGGGTAGTAGACTCATCGTCACTTAATATTAACTTTACCACAACACCTAGAGTGTTGTGAGTAACACGTTTATCCTACGCCTCTGTGAAAAGGGTCTATTGTGGGAGGACTCACAGGTGTCTTGGAGACTCTGACCTCCACCTCGGGGCTCAGGGAGAACAGAGCTCTGATCAGCGATGACTTGCCCACATTGCTTCTCCCAATGAAGCACACCTGGCAGGGCAAAACAATCCATACACGAGCACATGTGTTCACTTTTATTCAGTCATTAACGGGCTGCATTTATCCAAAGCGACTTACAGTGAATTCTGATAGCGGTCACTAATGACCTGCACTAGGATGCACTCGGATGTCTATAGGTTAGGTTGTAGTAGTTTGGGATCCACAAGCTAACCCCAATTTGATGTTCTTCTCTGCACTTTGGCTGTCCTATCTCCCATGAAAGACATGCAAGGCAGTGAAATGGGAGTGTGTATTGTAACGTGTGTGCCTGTGACCCTGGGATGAACATGTCTATGCATTGCTCCCTCTATCCTGTCCTATCCTTATATCCATACCATCCTTTATTTACATCCATATGTACATGGATGAATATGAAATTAAGATTCAAACTCTAAAATTGCTGCACAAACCTCTGGCTGTTTTAGTGTAGGCACATGGTCCATCCTCACTGCAGAGCTCAGGTAATCTATGTGGTTAAACCGGCTGGGTTGGAACAGCTGCTCTGCTTTCACAATGTCTTCGAAGCAGGGCTGAAACAACTGGAAATCAGTCCTGTCCACCGACCTGCGGATTGGTTATGTTCCAGAAACATAGTCGTTAGTCATAACGACTATGTTTAGTCGCTTCAAGAGACATAGTCTTCAAGAGACATAGTCTCTTGAAGCTAAGCAGGGCTGGTCTAGTGGTCTGTCTTTAGATGGGGGACCAGATGGAGCTGGTAGAGATGTTGAAGGGCCAATAAGGCGTGCCCCAGCCAGTAAACATCTGCCTATAACATCAATGAATGCGCATGACACCACACTTGTGGCTACAACTCCTCAGTCTGTTTGTATACAAAAGGTCCAGTCATCCATCTCCCACAACCCATTTATCTACAGTGTGCATATCAGGTGACCCCAAGTTTGGGAATCACTGGTTAACGCAAAAAAAACTACTATATATTAGATGAGCTGACACAAGAGACAAATGCTTATTATGAATATATAAACACCAACCTGTCAAGGTGCATGTCCAGCACACTGAAGGGATACAGCAGGCCTCGGAACTTGTTTTTGGGCAGCGTCGCGGCGGACTGGACAGAGGCTAGTTTATGGAGACCGTGACGTGGGGCAGCACATAACGGCATTCCACGTGAGGATAACCCCAGCCTCACACAGAACATCTTCACACCCCTAGGCATCAAGACCTGTCCAATAGAAATTGATGCAATCTGGTATTCACTCATACAGTGGTGCACATGATGATGGATTTTCTTTATTTCGGCAGAAATGTACGTTTTTCCACAAACAAATGTAAAAAAATCATGCATTTGAACAACGTCAGCTAACGTTGATCAGGATAACGAGCTACACATAGACTTAATTTTTAGATCATCATTCTCCTCATTAGTTTATGACTATATAACATTGATGGTTTGCTAGTGATGCACAGTGATATCCTTGTAGTAAATGCACGTTATATAAATCAAATATGTTCAAATATATGAATCGTATAGCTTACATGGGTTTCAATGACATTCTCTCTTGATAATTGATCATTTACGCTTCTTTATGTGGGGAATTCTACGAATCATTGTAGTACATCAGGATCCACCTCATATGTCCTCCATGCTGTGTGTTGTGTGCAGCAGCCAAATGAATCCCCACTGAAACAACCACCCATGGATGGGTCCGCATGTATAATAACCTAGTTAGATACGTAATTGAACAGCTGAACACAGATCCGGAACTGGAACTTCAATTACGATACAAACCGTGTGTAGTTACGTTCCTCCGTGTCCCTAATTGCATATGTAAATAATTGGTAGCATTTTCTAAGGTTATTTTGTGGTCTGTTCATTATATAGAGGTATTTGATGTTGATGCTGTGTGTATATGTAGTAGACAGATGTTAGATTTGATATATTTGTGGTGTCCAGAAGCAATTTCTCTGAAACCATGAGATTACGAAATGTAGCCTACTTCTATCGTGCTGTTAAACTATGAAGTTAAACGGGTCACTGCGATATTTACGAGCATTAATCCTCGTTTGGATTGGCCGGCATTCCTCAAATCGATGTATGGAAGAACAAATACCACAGGATCACATTCCTGTGATCCTGCTCTGGGTGGACATTGTAGTTTCCACAGGCGAGGTACATCTAGCTGCCACATCCATCTTGCAGCACCCTCTTGGCCAGGATTACTGGGGATTAGCATTCTGACGTTTGCATATGCAAGCCAAATACACGTCTCCATAAATTGGGTTATTGGAGGTGGTGGTGATATCAGGGAGAGGCTCTCTCTCTCTCTCTCTCTCTCTCTCTCTCTCTCTCTCTCTCTCTCTCTTCTCTCTCACCCCCCAACCCCACTCTAGCTTCTCCAACTGTGCATTCCTTTACATTGAGTCCATTCAAAATGTGTGTGTGTGTGTGTGTGTGTGTGTGTGTGTGTGTGTGTGTGTGTGTGTGTGTGTGTGTGTGTGTGTGGTGTGGTGTGTGTGTGTGTGTGTGTGTCATACATTCAAAACATTGTCGTACCATCATATTCTATGTTGATTTAATTTCAAAAGTTGTATTCATTATTTTGTATTACTTCACAGTTATCACTGTTTTGTATATGACTCCACAAGGTGGCGATATAGACTGCTGGCCAAGAATGGTGTCATTGGCTGCCTTGAGCAGCCCCCCCCCCCCCCACCTCAACACCACTGCCCAGTTTCTATGGGTTTATAACTTGATGTAATACACTGCATGTTCACTGAACATATTAATCCAGTAAAATCCCATTACTGCGCTCATGTTTCTCTCATCCATTTGCACCGCGCTGTACCATTCTCTAATGCCCGGCATTAGTGATCATTGTTTCAATCCTCACCCACTTAAGGGAATGGAGAGCATTACATGTGTACCCACTGCGCCATTAAAAGACAGTTGCGTGCACTCTGTGGACGATTTCGCGTTTAATTGATTCATCTCCGTATTTGATAAAGCCAGCGATTGAATTAATGCTTCGTATGAATTCGTCGCTTCATTCAATACGACGTTGATTAGCTAAACGCCGTAGATGGAGCCGTGGCGCGGCCCGTCCTACCCCCGTAGGATTACTTAGCGAATTGAGATTGTGACAGCTGCATTACATCATTATTTTATTATTTCCCAGGGTGGTGATGTGTGCGGGGGCCCCACACAACATCACACCCTAGCAACAGTTACCACCACCGACTAGCTAGCTGACGGCTGTCTGTCGGTGCTGGGCCGTATAAAAGCCACATAATGACCAGTGGAGGCTTTCAACACAATTAAGAGTGGTCCCCCCCCCCAAA
>OMKQ01044334.1:0-10176 GCA_900302335.1 Phycis phycis
CGCCAGAGGCAACAGGGCCAGGAGGGAGAAGGAGAAGGAGAAGAAGAAGAAGGAGGAGGAGGAGGAGGAGGATGGAGGGGCAGCATCGAGGCGCAGGGAGCAGGAGCAGGCGGTGTGGGTCTCGGCGGACCCCAGTGTGGACTGCTGGGCGTTGGGCATCCTGACGTATGCCTTGCTCACCGGCGCCCTGCCCTGGGCCGAGACCGTCTCCGACAACCCTTCGTACCGCCGCTACAGGGACTGGGTCTCCTCCTCCTCCTCTGAGGCCAGCAGCCGGCTGGACGTCTGGAGGTCCCAGTCCTCCCAGGGCCCCCCCCCCGTGGCCCCCCAGTTCAACTGCTTCACCCCCCTGGCCTGCTCCCTGTTCCGGGCCCTGCTGGACCCCCGGCCCGGGCTCCGGGGGAGTCCTGGGGACGCCCTGGCCTTCCTGGGGGGGGAGTGGCTGAGGGGGGAGGAGAGGAGCAGGCTGGAGGAGGAGAGGAAGAGGAGGAGGAGCGGGGGGAGGATGAAGGGAAGGGAGGGGAGAGGGGAGCGCTGACCGCAGAGGTCAAAGGTTGACTTCTGCTCGCGCTTCTCTCGCATGCGTCCCAGCTGAAAGGTTGTGGGTTTGAGTGCCCTGGTCCACAGTGTCCCTGCTAGCATCCCAGAGCTGGGTGTCCTGAGAGCAGCAGTCCTCTCCAGAGCTTCTGCTCAGCTCCACTGGAGCCTCGTTGACGGAGACAAAGCCTTTCCAGGTCGCTTCAGAGTAGCTGCAGCTTATCGCGGTAGTTAGCTGCAGACGACTGCAATGTCCAAGAAACCTTCTCACCAGATAACGTAGCATTGAGCCGCGGCCATGTTGGTTCCATCACGGTTCCATCTTGGCTCTGAACGCCAGCTGGAGTGCAGAATTCCGCATTCAATACCCCACCGAGCCAGCATTCAGAACCAAGATGGCCGCTCGTGAAAAGGCCCCCAGCTTTGTGTTTTCAAGGCCAGATGAATTTTGAACTGGCTTGTAAAGATGTGTCGACATGACACCCTGTGGTAAAACAGGGGACCTTCAACCTGTTACTGAAAAGTACGGTCAGATGATTCTGGAGCAAATATCATTTACATGAACTGCTGTTAAGTGTCACACATGGCATTATTAAAACATGGAATAGAAACACACATTGACAGAATGGAGTGATGTCATGTTTGTGAGGTGCGTGAAGTGTGTAAATATATGGGCATCCATCTTTAAACCAGCGTCAACCTGAGGGCCTGGACCCAACGTCAGCTCAAATGGGGGTCACTGGAGATCTCTGACATGATAGGACATGAGAAGGGAATGATGGGACACCGTAGGCCGCCGGTGTCCAGCGGTCGTGTCAGGAAGCTCCATGTTTGGTCGGAAATCTCCTGCTGGGCAGCAGAGAGCTGGACACTGGACCACACACAGAGCACACACCTCAGCACCTGCTGGTCCAGGAGTCCACTGAGGAGGAAGTTCTGGAAACAGACATGGATCTGCTGCTGGTGTCCCCGAATAGACCTCATCAGAGTGTGTGTGTGTGTGTGTGGTTCATTTCGGGTTGCAGTCTTTCAGGACATGATCCATTCCCTGCTGTGACCTCACCTCACGCACACACACACACACATACACACACACATGCTTTGGGGGTCCTGGGAAGAAGTGTGTGAAAACCTACTGTGGTATATCGGCTCTGTCAGGACAAGCAGGTCGCTGGTTCTGTTCGTCTGTGTCGGGGTGTTCCTGAGCCCAAACAACCCAAGCCGCTCAAGAATGCAAAGCATAAAAGACAAACTCTGCGTATCGTTTCACTCCCGATCAGAAACGTGTGCCGTAATGCTGCGCGCTGAGTGACGGTCTGCTCTACAGTGTGTGTGTGTGTGTGTCTAATGTTTTTCCAGCGTCTCCAATTTCACTGCCGCGTAAATTCAGCGGCCACATCGATGTCAATGAATTCATCATCGTTGTGACAACACGCGCTCGTCTCTGATCTTCATCCCAAACACACACACACACACACACACACACACACACAGTCTATAATTACTGCAGGTTTTGAATTCATTCAACAGTGAATCGGAGGAAGAGTAATGATGTTTGAAAAGTTGGCACGACGCTGGCATCTCTCTCTCTCTCGCTACCTGTCAGTGTTTCTCTTCTCTCTCATTCCTCCTGTCAGCAGGCTAAGTAACCATGACCTAATTCGCTATGTATGTCTGTACATGCGTGGCGTGACTTTATTTAGGACTCTGGCTGGAATATCTATAACATGTCATATGTTCTCGTGGTGATGACGCTGATATTTGATTACAGTGAATTCCAACATATCTTCACTCGTTTGGCGTGGTCATGACCGAGTTGTCTTTTACTCGTTGTTCCACTGCGATGACGTCACCCGGACACCTGTGCGTGTGGGTGAGTTCTGGTTCTTGGTTCTTGGATACTTGCGGCTTGGCCTTCAGTAGGAGTCATACTGGTTTTAAACAATAGCAACAGCAGTGAGGATGCTGTTGTGGGCAGACAGAGACCAGTAGCCTGCATGTTGAAATTTTTTTATTGTATCGGGGCTGATTCGTTCATCTGAGCGGCGTGCAGCTCATCAGAGAGCCGTGCTCAGACCTTCAGGAATAACCACACTTTTGAAATAGTGTTAATAATACTTGCTTGAGTGACCAAAATATTAAAAGACAGCATCAAGATCAAACTCTCTCTCACACACATGCACACACACTCACAGGCACACACGCACACAGGCGCACGCAAGCACGCACGCACGCACGCACGCACGCACGCACACACACACACACACACACACACACTCAGCTCTGTAGCCCTTAGGTGTTGTGGGAGCGTCAGGCTGAAGCCGCACAGCTTCTCCTTCAAGTTCTCACAGGACAGAACATTCGAGAACATACCTCTGTAGTTCAGAACATTCATCTGTAGTTTTAGAACATCCCTCTGTAGTTTAGAACATCCCTCTGTCATTTAGAACATCCCTCTGTAGTTTTAGAACATCCCTCTGTAGTTCAGAACATTCATCTGTAGTTTAGAACATCCCTCTGTAGTTTAGAACATCCCTCTGTAGTTTAGGGCGTGGCAGGAGGATCTAGAAGTCTGGTCGGGTGGAGGAGGTGTTGGTGGTTTAGAATTGGATCCAGTCCGTGGAGGTGGAGGAGTTCTGTGGTAGAGGAGCTGAGGCCGGAGAGCTGAACACAGACACCAGACGAGACATTTATGTTGTGTATTGTGTGTTACCATGGTGGGCTGAGATGTTATGGACGCATGTTAGCATTTGTTAGATGTACTTCAAGGTAACATGTTATGAAAACGCTTGTGTTGTGTCGGCATGTTTGGTGAGTGTGTTAGTGTGTCGTGTTAGCATGTCGTGTTAGCGCGTCATGTTGGCTTGTCGTGTTAGCAATGTCGTGTTAGGGCGTCGTGTTAGCTTGTCGTGTTAGCGTATCGTGTTAGCACGTCGTGTTAGCGTGTGCGTTTGCCAGATGTTGTTGACACCATTCCACTGAGCGCGCCCCACCTGGCCGGTCCGGAGAAGTCTCCCCAGAGGTCCCAACCGGACTGGCCCACGGTGTTGCAGTTACTGCTGTCTAGATCCAACAGACACCCTGGGGGGATACATAGGGGAGACCGCGGGGAGGGGAAAGGGAGCGTGGGAGAGAGCGAGAACAAAGAGAAGCCCCAGACAAGGAGAGCAACATCGTCTTAGTGTACAGACACACAGGACAGTCACTCTCGTGGTCCAGACTCACTCAAAACGACTGTGAGACATTTGGGCAGCTACCTGTTACAGTGCCTCCCATCTGGGGGGCTGTGTTGTGATTGGATAGTCCAGGTGAAGGAGGCGGGGCAATCTTTCCTCCAGGTGGAGGTGGGAGGAGCCCAAACCCACCCAGGCCCTGGGGGCGGGGCTTGTCCCTCTTCTTGCCCTGCTATTGGATGGAAGGGAAATTGAGTTTCAGGTTGCAACCTAGAATGCTTTTTGTAGTACATGTGTTTTTGTCACTATGAAATGATAAAATCACATATAAATGGTACAAACTGATGAAAAGTATAGCTGTAATTGCATCACTTGTAAAAGAAGGACGGATTAACTTTAAAATCCAACCATGGTCACAACCAGTGGTGTGACTTTGTTTAAAATATATCTTCAATGGATGCAGACGTTTAGCTCTCCAGGTCCAGAGTGGAGTCTCCCTGACAACCATCTGGGCTTCCCCTCCTACTGCCTCTGCATTCAGTGGGCTGAACTTGTCAGAGTGTGTGAGGGGAGGATGTTCTGTAATGGGGTCTCACCCCGATGTTCAGGGTGATGGTCTGGCCGTCCTTGAAGCCCAGGTCCAGCTTGGGTCCGGGGTCTCCAAACCGGGCCTTCTTAGTCAGCTCCTCCTCCTGCCTGACCCACCTGCCGGGGAGGCCCCAGGAGGTCAGAGATCTTCCCATCCCCTGCCACCACTGAGTAAGGAGGACACACGTTCTACACGTACTTGAAATGGTCCTGCAGCGCCACGTTGAAGTCAAACGCATCTCCCCGGTCCCCGAAGCCCACCCCGATGAAAGCACTGCGGCCTGGAGATGAGCAGGCAGGGCGTCAGTAGGTCCTCAGGATCATCACAAATGTGTCAGTCATCACGGCCACGCGCGGTGACGTCATCCCTCACCGTTGTCGTCTTGTATTCGCAGCACGAAGTAGCGGCTGGAGTCACTGACTGTTTCCACGGTGATGCCGGGGAACTCCTCCACGGGTGCCTGGGCAAACAGCTCCCCTGGTGGACAGGAGGGACACAGCACAGCAATGGACGACTGCCTCACCACTTCAGCCCCATAGCAATGGCCCGGACGCCAAAAGGCTGTTTGGAATCATTGACTCATTGTGCAGACGCCTTCACCCAAAAGGAGCTACAGTGAGTTCTGATCCATGTTGTCCAAGAGCAGCTGGGGGCCGGAGGTCATCTAGGATGCCTGTATGCATCTAGGTTTGAACCCCGGGGTTCGAACCAACAACCTTTCGACAAGGTGTCAACCCCCTACTGCCCTTTCCTCACAACAAGTAGAGAATCAGTGAAGCAGTGAAGCAGTAAAGCAGTGAAGCACTGAAGCAGCAAAGTAGAGAATCAGTGAAGCAGTAAAGCAGTAAAGCAGTGAAGCAGTGAAGCAGTGAAGCAGTAAATCAGTAAAGCAGTAAAGCAGTGCAGTAAAGCAGTGAAGCAGTGAAGCAGTAAAGCAGCAAAGTACAGAATCGGTGAAGCAGTGAAGCAGTAAAGTAGAGAATCACTGAAGCAGTAAAGTAGAGAATCAGTGAAGCAGTGAAGCACTGAAGCAGTAAAGCAGCAAAGTAGAGAATGAGGAAAGCAGTGAAGCAGTGAAGCAGTAAAGCAGTGAAGCAGTGAAGCTAAGCAACACGTTTCTTCATGCTGAGTAGACCTAACGAGGGTGTGCTCGTACCAGAGACCTTGTCCTCCAGCTTGATGTACGCTACTCTCCCCTTGGCAGTGACCCTCAGGCGGCCTGCCCAGTCAGGGCTGTCCAGCCTCCAGTCTGCAGCCCTGGGGACCCAGCAGCCACAGCGGTCAGAGCTCACACCTCAAGTGATGCATGTTAATAGTATGCATTCTGTTAATAGTATGTATGCATTCATGATAATAGTATGCATTCTGGCAAAAGGTTTCTCAACACGACCCGTAAAATAGTAGTATGAGTAGTATGAGTATGATTATGTGATCCTGGGAGTGTTTATGATGGTACTGTGTCAGGAAGGACATGTTATATTTTGAATATATGAAATATATCTAGGAGTAGTAGTCAAGGAACATGTGGATGTATGTGTTTGGTTTCTACGTTCTAACACTACGTTACACTATGTTATAAAGTAGTGTTGTAACGTAGCGTTGTAACTAGTGTTCTAACACTACGTTACAACGTTCCGCTCATCTGAAACCAGCAGGTAGGTCGTTGTGAAAGATAACGCTTTAGTTCTTGGACACTTTTCAAGCGGAGCTCATCCTTCCCCGATGGCGCCGTGTGTTGTCTGACGCGCCACATGTGTCCCCAGCGCGCCGCCCGGAGGCCAGCGGGGCTGCTGCTGTTTCTGTCGGCGGGTTGTTATTGAGACATATAGACACAACGGTCTCTGCTGTACCCGCGGGTCCCGTTTTCCTTTACGGCTGACAGGGTATTGAACCTGCCCGAACACGACAGCGGTTGTTGTGGCACGGCGTCCTGATCGATCCGCATGACGTCATGGCATTTCCAGTCAATCGATCGGTCCAACAGTGCAGAAAAGAAGGGAATGTTCGATGGGAATAATTTGAAATGTGTTCGAAATCATTTTAAAATAAAGACACGCACCGATCCCCGCTGGCTCTGTCATTATTAAGAACCGTTTATTCCGTTCGTTTCGATGTATGCGGCCGAGCGGAGGGGGCTGGAACTTCATCAATCATTGATTGTTAATCGTGTCACAGTGCCCCGTTTGACTGAAGAGCCGTCGGTTTACCTGTAGCCTCGGTTGGTGGCCCGGGGAGGGATGCGATACACGTTGACATCTGGTTTTACGCACAGGATGGATTCGTAAGCCCCCTCCGTCGCCATCTTGGTTCCAGTGCTGCGGAGTGGGAGTCGTGAGTGACACACCGTGGAAGAGGGGGGACGTCAGTCAGCTGCTGGGTCCTGAGGTCTGGGCTGCAGCCTCACGGCTCCAAACCCAGCAGCAGTTCATCCTATAGAGAGGAACACATCAGTATATCAAACATTCAACAATAATAACACGTTTGACTGGTGTTTGACCAGTTTGGAGAAAAGCACATTTTTAATGACCAAGCTAAATAAATCATGTAGTAAGTTGAAGTATTTACATGTAAGTGATACATAATTTGAAACCCCACATTTGACAGCAAAATATTATTTTATTTATGATGTCGAGAGACATTAATGTTTTGAAGTACAGTGTTCACATCCTGCAGTAAGGAACGTTAAACGTAAAAGTAGGCTCAGTAAGCTCCATGTCATGTTTTATTTATTTTATTCCCATTCTATTCTGCAAGGGGCGGGTGCACTGCAGACCGGAAGCGGAAACCTGCTGTGTGTCCTCGGAGCCTCCCACAGCTAGCACGGTTGGTGTGTTTCTCCTCCAGCTACAAACATTAAACCCTCGACCAGAGGAGGGCTGTGTGATCCGGGGTCGACCCTCCGCTACAGGCTTTGTGTGCACCGATGTATGAGCCTTGTTTGTCGCTAAAGCTGCGTTTGAAGCTCGTCGTGTTGCAGATTAGCCTCCCGTCGCTAGCTCTCCTTGGATGCTAGCGGGCTGCTAGCGCTGTCCGAGGTGCTGAACGTTGGTCGGGACCATGGACTAGCGGTGGTCTGCTGGCTCAGGATATTGTTATCATCAAACGATGTAGTAGCGTGTTGTTTTAGAGATGAGTGCCATCTCAATACATAGATGCTAACGTCGAGCTAGGCTAGGGCCCGCAGTGTTAAATGATCTCTGGTGATACGTGATGGATGTGACACCACTGACCGCAGTGATGTGATACCATGTGACTGTCTGGTGCACGTCTCTGTAACGCTGCGTGCCCCTCCTGGTCTGTCCGCAGGGTGTCTGGTGTGGACCAGGAGGAGAACTGCTGGACCAGCAGAATGAACAGCCGCTGAATCATCTGGGGTGCAGAGAACCGACCAACGTCACGCCCGACCCACTGCACAGCCTCACTTCTACACAGGTGGGCTGGGCTGGAGCAGCACATTGTTGAGGAGAGAGAGGAAATCAATTCTCTTTTTCGTTTCGTTCTCTGGTCGTTTTTATCCTTACACATCCCTCCAGGTCATTCAGGAGCAGGTAGGGGTTAGACAGTACAGAGACAGGTCACTAAGGAGCAGGTAGGGGTTAGACAGTACAGAGACAGGTTATTAAGGGGCAGATAGGGGTTAGACAGTACAGAGACCGGTCATTAAGGGGCAGGTAGGGGTTAGACAGTACAGAGACAGGTCATTAAGGAGCAGGTAGGGGTTAGACAGTACAGAGACAGGTCATTAAGGAGCAGGCAGGGGTTAGACAGTACAGACAGGTCATTAAGGAGCAGGTAGGGGTTAGACAGTACAGAGACAGGTCACTAAGGAGCAGGCAGAGCTAGGGGGCCTCTTGTTCTACTATGCCTACAAGTAAGTGAGCTGGGAGTAGAGTATGTGTGATGACCCTCACCACTCGACCAGGGGAATGTAGATGTTTCTCATATCTCATGTCTCTGGTGCTGATCTGATCCAGCAGGTCTTGTCCTGGTCTTCATCATGACGTCATCCATGCTCCGCAGACAGCTCAAGAACCTGGTCCAGAACTACTCTGAGGCTGAGGTCAAGGTCAGGAAACACTCTTAATGTGCATCTTCAGTTAGGAACCTTTAACTCAAAACCTTTCACTAGGAACCTTCAACTAGAACCTGAGCTTTAGGCCATAACCATTCAGTATCAGGATACAACTTAATCATGAGGCTTTAGACGTGGTTACCAGTATGAGAAGGGTGTTTTATTATCATAATTATGATTACAATAGTTACATTCCTTGAATTAGATTAGCTATGGTCTAATGATATCATGAATCAAATAATACAATAATCATCAACATACTTATTATTGGTGCTGTTCTGGCACCAGTGGTTCTGAGGTGGTTCTGACTCTAACCTCCTCCACTGCTCCGGGCCCAGGTGAGAGAGGCCACCTCCAACGACCCCTGGGGCCCGTCCAGCTCCCAGATGGCCGACCTGTCGGACCTGACCTACAACGTGGTGGCCTGCAACGAGATCATGACCATGTTGTGGAAACGCCTGAAGGATGACAGGAACTGGAGACACATCCACAAGGTAGTGTTGGTGCTATGGCCTGCTGTTGTCATGGGCGACTGCCTGCTACGGGCGGGGGCCTCACCGCTGTGCTCTCTGCCACCAGTCTCTCACCCTGCTGGAGTATCTTCTGAAGACAGGCGACGCGCGCGTGCTGCTGAAGATGAAGGACAACATCTACATCGTCAAAGCCCTCACCGAGTTCCGCTTCATGGACAAAGACGGCAAGGACCAGGTGCCTCGACCTGCCTTCCGGGGAGGGCCTGGAGACCCCCTCCTGGGGAGGGTCCCGTCTTCAGATGAACAGGGTTACATATCAACCCGGGTTACAGAGACGTTTTGCTAAGACGACCATACTACCAGAAACTGTTTTAACAATGTTGTCTCCAACCCATATGAAGCCCGTGGGAGGGCTGTTTTAGCTCTTTTAGAGCTTGTGCTGTATATGTCGATTATTATTATCAGCACAAGTGCTGGAGTACTGATCCTGGTTCTGTGTGTGTAAGGGGTCCACTGTACGTGAAAAGGCCAAGGTGGTTCTGGTTCTGATGGAGGATGACGAGAAGCTGAAGACCGAGCGAGACTTTGCCGTGAAGACCAGAGAGAAGACCTCCAAGAACGCTGCAGGTGAGACCTCCTTTCTCCCAGGCGCTGTGAGGCGTCCCCTGGTCATGGACCCTTCTCATTATGAGTCAATAAAAATGCCTTTTTGGTTTGTTGACACTGTTGAGTATCAACAGCTTAAAAATGTAGCTTTGGAAAGGCCTTAGTGTGTTGTTCACACCTCGTCTCCCCCTCACCCTCCTGTACCCTGGTCTGTCCCCCCCCCTCCTGAACCCTGGTCTCCCTCACCCTCCTGTACCCTGGTCTTCCCCCTCACCCTCCTGTGCCCTGGTCTCCCCCACCCTCCTGAACCCTGGTCTCCCCCCAGCCTCCTCCTCAGACACCCCCCAGGACCCCAGCTACAAGCCATGCTACGTGGCGGGGGCCTCCGGCCTGCCCTCGCTGGACAACATCCCCTCGGTGGCCGACCTCACCGCCTCCTTCGCAGCCCGCAAGGAGGAGCGCCTGAGGCAGGAGGCGGCGCAGAAGGAGGCGGAGAGGAGGGTGAGTGTTGGGCCTCTGGGACCTGATCTACAGTGATCCAGGGGACATGCTGGGATGTGGTGGTGCTGGTGCTGGTGATGGTGATGGTGGTGGTGCTGGTGGTGGTGGTGGTGGTGGTGGTGATGATGGTGGTGGTGGTGGTGGTGATGATGGTGGTGGTGGTGGTGATGATGGTGGTGCTGGTGATGATGGTGGTGGTGATGATGGTGGTGGTGGTTATGGTGC